>CAMZMU010000125.1:7923220-8047123 GCA_947311845.1 Poa pratensis
TTTTGCAGGCGCTTCCACAGATAGTCAAGCTGAGGCGGCGTGCTTGGACGATCGTCTGAATGGCTATGCCAGTAGCCCACAGTATTCCACTCACGCCTATTGGTGTGATAGGGCGAGGGTCTTGTGCTGGCAAAGCTTCACGACCGTGCCTGGCGTGCGGCTGTTCTCCTTGAAGTCTGCAAGTCGCTTTAGCTCGAGTGCACCAGTCCTTGTTTCCGTTTGAATGATCAACCACAAGGTCTAGCGGCACTGCCGAACTGATTTCGTGAAGCAAAGCCATAAAGAAGTTCATTCGAGAGCAACTCATTAGCGGGGCTAACGTTGCACTCGCTTTTGTTAGGGCTCATCTGCCCAACCTTGACTTGAAGAAATCGCGCTGGTCCACCACCAGTGCCTGGTGGCAGTGTTGTTGCCCATGCAGGAGCACTACGACGTGACTTGAGTTGACGCACGGTATTATTCACAAGGTATTGAAAGAAGAAAAGAAATGGCAGAGCCGAAGGAGGAATCTGCAGAGTAGATTAGATACTATTGTATAATTTGTATATAACATTACCTTCTGTAGTCTGTAAGCATGAAAACTGATCATGAACGATTGCTATGGACAGGCGGGGTTTAGCCCCTGAGTATGGAGTTGTAACTTTTGCTTTTGCGAGATGTGGTGTTGTGTACACCCCCGATGTGTTCGGGTGGGGCCAGAGTACTTTTTATGTTTGGCCTTTACGACGCAGCCCCCGAAGCGTTCGGTGCGGCCGTGGTTTTTTGTTTTTGACCTACGTGGCGCAGCCCCCGAGTGTTCGGTGAGGCCGAGGTTGTTTGTGTTTGACCTGCGTGGCGCAGCCCCCGAGTGTTCGGGTGCGGCCAAGGTTGTTTGTGTTTGACCTGCGTGGCGTAGCCCCCGAGTTTTCGGTGCGGCCGAGGTTTTTTTTTGGTGCTACGCAAAGAATAAAGAGAGGAACATCGATTTTATTCCACTTTTGAAAGTTAAGCTGCAGGCCGCGCATTAAAAATGTTCCAGTCCCCTTAGGTACCCTGGTAAGGAAAAGAGTGCGTCTGAAACCTGCAGCTATCCGACATGTCGCCTATTACATTTGCATTTGATGACTGAGCAGTCTAAGCATAAAAATGGCGCAAGTGCGCAACGTTCCAAGGGTTGTGCGAAAGTTCTCCTGTCTTCGCGTGCTTCAGTCGATATGCTCCGCCGTCGATGACTTCCGTGATGATGAAGGGTCCCTCCCATGGAGAGGCGAGCTTGTGCACCTTCTTCTGCTTCAAGCGGAGCGCCAGGTCGCCAACCATGAAGGATCTGGTGCGCAGTCGACGGCCATGATAGTAGTGCGGAGGTTTTGCTGGTAGATGGCTGTGCGAGCAAGCGCGATGTCGCATGCTTCATCCAGTATGTCGACGCTATCTTCAAGTGCTGCCTCCGCTTCCTCTTCGTCGCATGCGACGACTCTGGGTGCGTCGAACTGTACGTCAAAGGGTAGGACTATTTCTGTGCCGTACACCATGAAGAACGTGTGTATTGTGTCGACCTATTTGGAGTAGTTCGCAGACTCCAAAGTACGGCCGAAGCTCTTCCAACCAGTCACCTGCAGCTCGTTTGAGTGGCACCAACAGACGCTTCTTGATCCCGCTACACACGAGTCCATTGGCCTTTTCTACCAAGTTCGACTGCGAGTGCGCCACTGATGCGTAGTTGTGCTTCACACCTTGATCCTTGCAAAAGTCACGGAATTCCTCTGCCGTGAAGTTTGTACCATTATCAGTTATGATGCTATGAGGAGTCCGAAGCGTATATGATTGATCTGATGAAGTTCACCGCTGTTGTGGCAGTTGAATTCGTGATAGGGACCGCTTTGATCCACTTGGTGAATTTGTCGACTGCCACCAGAGGTGGGCATGTCCTCCACGCGAGGATTTCTTGAGTGGTCCCACCATGTCGAGCCCCCACTGGGCGAAGGGCCAAGCAAGAGGTATGGTTTTCAACTCTGATGCAGGTGCGTGTGGCTTGGTGGTTAACTTCTGGCAGCCGATGCACCTCTTCACTATGTCCTCCGCGTCCCTGAGTGTAGTTGGCCAGTAGAACCCTGCTCGGAAGGCCTTGGCGACGAGTGCTCGACTGCTCGCATGGTGTCCACAGGTTCCTGCGTGGATATCTCGAAGGATGGCCTTGCCATCCTCTAGTGCGATGCATCTCGGAGGATCCCCGATATGCTTCTCTTGTATAGTTCACCCTTGATGACTGTGTATGCCTTGGCGCGTCGAGTGATGCGCCGCGCTTCTGCTACATCTTCTGGTAGCTCATTGCGCATCATGTATGCAAGGAACGGGTGCGTCCAGGTGGGTTCGATGAGGAGAACCTCGACTGGCGGGTCCCCCGTACTGGGTGGAGGAGTGTCTTTGTCCACGGCCACCGAGCCGAAGGTGCTGCAGTTTGCTTGACCTTGATAGATCTGTGCTCGATGCGCTCGAGGAATACGCCAGGTGGTACTGGTGCCTTGGTAGAACCGAGGTTGGCTAAATATCTGCCTCCTCGTTGCTTTCTCGTCCGATGTGACGCAGCTCGCAACCGTCGAAGTTACCCTCCATGTTATTGTACAGCTCGCGATATGCGATCATATTGTCTGCAGTAGCATCGCAGGCCTTCATTGTTTGCTGTACAACAAGGTTTAAGTCGCCATATATCATGAGTCGAGTGCACCCGCAAGCTTTGGCCATCTTCATGCCGTGTAGTAGGGCCTCGTACTCTGCCTCGTTGTTGGAGGGTTTTGAAAAATCCATCTGCAAGACGTAGCGGAGCTTGCCCCTTTTGGTGATATGAGTACGACGCCTGCGCCTGCACCTTCATGCTTTTCGATCCATCAAAGTACATGGTCCAGGAGTTGGACACATCCGGACTCCTGGTAGCTGGGCCTCGATCCACTCGGTTGTGAAGTCAGGAAGTACCTGCGCCTTGATTGCTTTCAGGTGCTCATACTTGATATCTCGAGGTCCCAGCTCGATGACCCATTTGGTGACTCGTCCGGTTGCGTCGGGCTTGGTAAGGATGTCACCGAGTGCTGCCGAGCTAACAACAGTTATCGGTGCTCGGCGAAGTAATGCGCGATGACATGAATACGGTGTAAGCCAGCTTTTGATAGTGCGGGTACCGCTGTTTTGATATGGAGAGAACCTCACTGAGGTAGTAGACGGGTCGCTGTACGCCATGGGCGTGACCTTCCTCCGCGCGCTCGACCACAAGCACGGTGCTTACCACCCTGTTGGTGGCGGAGACATACAGATATAGCGGCTCCCGTTCCCGTGGCGCGACCAAGATTGGAGGGGTTGTGAGTGCGCGCTTGAGGTCGACGAAGGCTGCTTGAGCTTCGGGCGTCCACTCAAATTTGTCCGACTTATTCATCAGCTGATAGAATGGGAGCGCTTTGTCACCGAGCTTACTAATGAATCGACTAAGCGCAGCCACCCGACCTGCTAGCCTCTGCACTTCCCGAAGTTTGGTTGGCTGTGACATGGTTAAGATGGCATGTATCTTCTCCGGGTCTGCCTCAATGCCTCGAGCCGAAACAAGGTACCCTAGGAGCTGTCCGGCTGGCACGCCAAAGACACAATTCTTAGGGTTTAGCTTGATATGGTAGTGCTTGAGGTTGGCGAATGTTTCGCGTAGGTCTTCGAGGAGCGTGTCCTCCTTCTTTGTTTTGATGACGATATCGTCGACATAGACCTGGACATTGCGTCCGATCTGCTCCCTGAGGCAGTTTTGCATCATGTGCTGGTACGTAGCACCTGTGTTCTTGAGCCCGAAGGCATTGTGGTGTAGCAGTAGACACCGTATGGCGTTATAAAAGTTGTCTTGTCCTGATCTTCGACCCTCATCCTTATCTGGTTGTAGCCCGAGTAGGCATCCAGGAAGGATAGACGCGCGCAACCCGCAGTTGAGTCGACTATCTGGTCGATGCGGGTAGCGGGAAGTGGTCTTTGGGACAACACTTGTTCAGGGATGTGAAGTCGACACACATACGAAGTATGTCTGAGTTCTTTTTTGGTACAAGGACGGGATTTGCCACCCAGTCTGATTTTTTGATCTCGCGAATAAATTTGGCTGCGAGTAACCTGTCGACTTCCTGACCGATGGCTTCACACTTTCGTTCGGCTTTCGTTCGGAGAACCGACGCATTGTCTGCTTCACAGGTCGAGTGTCTGGAAATAGCTGAAGGGAGTGCTCGGCAAATTCCCTAGGAATACCTGGCATGTCGGCTGGACACCAGGCAAAGCTTTCCCAGTTCTCACAGAGGAAGTTGACGAGCGCGCCTTCCTATGCGGTAGTTAGACTTGATGACACGTTGACCGTCTTCGAAGGATATGTCGGGTGCACCTGATATGACTTTGTATCATTTGTAGCATTGAAGGCACTGTCGGGTGCCGATTTTTTGGCTTCAGGAAAAGTGTGCGGTCATTGGTGAGGGAGAGATCGGCGAGTTGCTCCTGCATGCCGAACATCTCGGATATTTTGCTGAACTCCCTGTCACAGCTATCCGAGCGCTGGAAGTTTCTGCTCACCGTGATGACACCATTGGGTCCCGGCATCTTCAGCTTAAGGTAAGCATAGTGCGGGACCGCCATGAACCGAGCGAACGTCGGGCGTCCAAGGATGGCGTGATATTGTGACTTCCAATCGATGACTTCGAAATCGATCTTCTCTATCCTAAAGTTTCCCGGCTCGCCAAAGACTACTGGGAACTGTACTGTGCCGAGCGGGTAGACTGCTTTGCGCGGGACGATGACATGGAAGGTGTTATCTGATTTTGCCAGATTTTCAGTTGAGTGGTTCATTTTGCGAAGAGTGTCGGCAAAAAATATGTTGATTCCACTCCCTCCGTCCATGAAGACCTTGGACATGGCGAAACCGCCAATTTGAGCGTTGAGTACCAAAGCGGCGTGCCCTGGACGAACAACGGCCGGCGGGTGATCGTCGCGGGAGAACGTGATGCTGGTTTCTGACCCCTTCAGGTACTCGGGTACAGCAGGAGGAGCCATGGTGGCCAAATTGACTTGGCGAGTTATGAGTTTTTGCTCCCTGTTGGAGGGGCGTCCCTTCTGTATCATGTGCATCTGACCGCGAGGCTCAGGGTATTGATCTCCTGCCGCGCCAGGTGCTACTATGCGTGGCTGTGATGTACTGCACCCGCCATGTGCCCGGCTGCTGGGGTGCAGGAAGTACTAGAGGAGCTCCGTTTGCAGCGGCAGCTGGGGTGTGTGGAAACGGCGGGCATACTCGGTCGCCGGTCTGGTGAATTTTCCGCAGTCCTTTAACAGGTGTCTTGAGTGAAGTTTTCCATCCTCACCCTTGAACATTTGGAATCTGCACTCTTCCTCTATTTCCTCTGCGGGTGTGCGCTGATCTTGCGAGTCATCGCGGGTTTTCCGCCACTCTCGCTTGCGGTACCCATCGCTGCGTTGACCATAGTCATGGCTGTCTCTGCGGTCGTCCTGTCGACTCCCTGTACGGTCTACCTGATGGCCAATGTTACAGTCGCGTTCGTCGCGGGTGTCGACGTAACAAGCCGCCACTAGTTCAGCGCCATCCGCGTCGTCGTAGTGATGAGATTTGCGCTTTCGCCTCCGATCGTTGCCGAGGCCATCTCTGCGACTCCAGCTGTTGCTGTTACGACGTGGCGACTCGCGGTCCTTGTCTCGCACCGAATCTTCTCCGTCCGCCCACTCGTTGGCGATCTTCATGAGCTGGGCGATGGAGCTCGGTTTCTCCCTTCCGAGTGCCATGCAAAAGTCTCGTCTAGCGAGGCCTTGTGTAAAGGCGTCGATCGCTCTGTCTTCCGACACCGTGCCCACGGAGTTGCGTATGGTGGTCCAACGCCGGATGTATGATCGCAGTGACTTGTCCGATCGCTACATGCATGCTTGCAGCTCTTCGAATGTCGCAAGACGGTCGCATGTTGCGGCGAAGTTTTTGACGAAGTCCTCCGTGAAGGTATCCCATGAGTCGTATTTACTACGGGACAAGCTTTTGAGCCACCCACAAGCATCAACTGGATGTATTGCATTGCCGTTGTCGTTGTGCCTCGTTGACAAGAGACTACGATCTTGTAGTCCTCCAGCCAGGATGACGGTTCTTGGCGGCCGTCGAACTTGGGTGTTTCGGATGTTAGCCTGAACCCTTTGGGCTTCCGAGACTCGCGGATGTGTCGAATGAAGAACAAAGATCCGTAAGGCTCGAACTCGTCGTCAGACTATGATTCACTGCAGGAGGAGTGAAGATCTTCTGGATCGACTTTTGTTGACTCGTCGTTGAGTTATGACGTCGCGCAAATCTGCGCTTTCCTAGCGGTGGCGAGTGTTGAGTTGTCCTCGGCTCCGCCTGTCATCGTCACGATGTCTGCGGTCTCTATCCTCATGGATGGTTACAGCTCGGTCGTGAGTCTGCAAGTCTCGTCGTGGACTTCCCGCGCGGCGGGTTCTGCTTCCTCCATGTGGCGTGTTTTGTCCCGCGGTCTCAGCTCCTGATGTTATGGCTGCGGCGGCTAGATTGAGCGATTTGATCTGCTGCCGATGCAGGGCCGCGCTGGGATCATCCGCGGTGGTTGTATAGTTCTGAGATATGTAGCCACCGAGAGCAGGGCCCCCGTGGCTGTCTTGGGGATAGGGATCCCTTCTTCGTCATGCGTCATGAACGAGAGGTCCAAGTTGCGGGTCAGGTCGCTCTGTCTCTTTCGAAGATTCGTCGTGTCCTGGACTGACGCCTCGGTCTGTCTGTCCTGTGGAGTGTATAGACAGTCCCACTTGCCCCGCGCTCGACATGCTGGCCTGCCTTCTTTGTTCGTCGAGTGTTGCACGGTAGTTCTTCAGCCGAAGGTTTTCTTGCCACATGAGGTATTGGTATGTCGCGAGCTCTTCGCGGGTCGAGTCATCGGGCATTATGTGGCACTCCTCGATGGCCTTTTTGCTTTGGCTGACATCTCCTCCGTGATGACAAGCGTTGTTCTTCCGTCCAGCATGGTTACCGTCCAGGGATATGTTGCTGCCTCGCCGCGAGCGGCAGCCTCAGATGTTTCAAGGTCTGTCCTGTTCCCCAATAGCCATGCAAACATGGAAGGGGATGTTATGCGAGAGTATGCCTCGGTCGCCATCGCTCCCATTATCGATGGAGTTGTTGGAGTCGATGTAATCGTCGAGCTATACGCGTGGTTCATCGCTGTCGTACTGGAAGACGGACTCGACCTCCTTCTCGGCTTCCCCTAGTGAGTCAAACGATGCTGATGCAGATCTTGGCGAAGCAGTCGAGGAAGACGCGCCTTCCGCGAGCAAAAAAAGGTGCAAATTTTGCAGATGCAGGTGATGAAGGCGCAGTCGATGAAGGTGCGGCCGATGCTACGGTCGGTGCAGAGGCAGTCGATGGAGACACGGGCGTGATTGCCGCGAGTTGATGCGGGTTCGTCAAGTCATGCGTTCCCCACTGGCTAACATGAAAGTTGAAACACCCGAAAGTTAGATCCACACCTGAGTGGAGGTCCACGAACGCCAGGCGAACGACTGGCGAGTGCGGGTTGAACCCGATGGTGCCGAAGTACATCGGTGCGGTGATCAATGAAATTGGCGAGTTGCCGTTTGCTTCTGGAGTCGATGGCATCGGCGAGTTGCCGTTTGCTGGTGAAGTTGATGAAGTCGGTGAGTTGCTGTTTGCCGATGGAGCCGCCGACACCGCAGATCCAACGCTAGCTCTTCCCACAGACGGCGACAATTGACGTGGTGTTAGCACATCAAATCCCATGGTTCGGTACCTAGGGTTGAGATTGAGGGGAGTGACGTGGTAGCGTTCGAAGTATCGTCGGCTGACAAGCAAGTTTTACCCAGGTTCAGGCCCCCGGAGGTCACCCCGGGCATAATAAACCGAACCCAAAGCCCGAACCCGAAATAACCGGGACCGAAACCGAAATACCGGGTACTTCTGTCTTCGGTCATCTGTTCGGTCATGAGATTGAACTGACCGAAATAATCACGCGTTGTTCGGTCCTCGCTGCTGGTAGACCGAATCGCCCGTAATACCCGAACTAATCCTTCTCGCTAGCAAATGAGAGCATATATCTCGCTGATTCTCAGTCCCCAGCCTCCATTCCCAGTTATTTTGGTGACCTAGAAGAGCAAGGAGCCAGCACCGCCGCCACATCTCCACTCCATCCCCGGCCGCCGGAAGCTCCACCATCGCATACTCGGATCCACACAACAGCTCGAGTCGCTGCATCTCCGCCCCGGCCGCGCGCGTCTCCGCCTCGTCTCCGTACCGGCCGCCGTCGCGTCTCCGACCCCGTCACCACCAGGCCGCCGCACGCTCGTCTCCGTCCCGGCCGCCGCCGCGTCTCCGTCTCGGCCGCCGTCGTCTCCGACCCCGTCCACCACCAGGCCGCCGCACGCCCGTACCAGGCAGTCACCAGTACCGCAATGTAAGAAACCTTCCCCTGCTCCCAAACCTTCAAGATTTGCTTCGGTTCTGCTAGCTATTTTCGATTGGGTTCATGTGTACATTTCCTTCAAGATTTCCTTCAAGATTTGCTTCGGTACCTCCAAGTTGTTTCAATAATCAGCCATAATATTCTGATTTGCTTCAAGATTTGCTTGAAGAACTTGAGGACAAGGCGAAAGGGAAGCGCAAGGCAAATGATTGTTCTATTTGTGAAATGTGAGTCTATGAGTGTGAGAGTGGAAGTGTACGGATTAATATTTGCTTTGAGACTTTTTTTTATTTATTACATATTTGCTTTGAGACTTAATATTTGCTCTGTTTGTCATTTAAATGCTGCCAGTACCAGGCTACCAGCTTTCCACCGTATGGTGCTGTGAACTTGTGAATTGTGATGTTGTCCTCCCATTTGTGTGCTTCGAGTTTAATATATACTTCAAATGGTTCAAGTTTGTGCTGCCAAATTTTATAAACTTGTGCTGCTACATTGTCTATTTGGTCTATTTGGTCATGACCGAAGACCGGACCGAAAAGACCGAAGACCGAATACAGAAAGACCGAAAAGACCGGCTGTAATTCGGGTAGCGTTTCTAGACGACCGAAATTTTGGATGACCGAAAAGACCGAACCGAGCAAACCGAATAGACCGAACGCCCGGGGTGACCCGGAGGGTAACACCCTACTTCCTGCTTGTCTGATTATCGTATATTGAGGTGTACAATGGTGTCTCGGTGAGATGGCAATCTCGCTAGGTTGGTGGTTTGAGTATTGCGTGCCCTAGATCGGCGGCCCTCCCAGCCTTTATATAGGAGGCTGGGTCTCGGGGATTCGCAACCGATTAGGTTTACAAGTAAGGTAAGTTCCTACCAACTTAGTCTGCTAATCTTGGGGCGTACGCCATCTTCTTGGGCCCTCCTTCGTGGGCCTTGATCGCTGATTGTTGGCAGGCCTATCCGTGGGTCTTAGCTTATACATGCACCAGGTATCCTCATGGTGGAGCATAGGGGTGGGCGTTCGGTCTTTTCGGTTAGTTCGGTTCGGTCTTTCCGGTCTTTAACAATTTCGGTCATCCAGAAATGATACCCGTAATAAATTCGGTCTTTTCGGTTTTCTGTTCTTCGATCTTCGGTCTATTCGGTTCGGTCTTCGGTCATGACCAAATAGACCAAAATATAGGGCGCGAGAAGGGGAATCGGCGCCCGGGACTGGGAAAGTGGGAAGCGATCAACTGGTCTCTCATGTACGAGAGAATCTACAGTATGCTGGGCTGAGATACCCAGTTGTTGAGCCTAGAGACTAGATGGTATGGTTGGTTTAGTAGTTGGGCATATAGACTAGATGTACACATAAGCTGGGCTGACACACAAATTCGCCTGCTTCCGTCCGTAATTCACTCAAAATAAAATAAAATCGGTATTTCGGTCTATTCGGGTTATCTATAAGTGATACCCGAATTTTTGATCTAATTTCGGTCTTTTCTAATTTGCCACCCAAATTTCTAACGGTCTTTTCGGTCTCGGTCATTTCGGTTTTGGTCTCGGTCTTTTCGGTTTCGGTCTTCGGTTTTTATGCCCACCCCTACTGGAGCACCCGAAGGGTACACCCACGTCATGCATGTTATGCAAATGCACAAATTCTATTTCTACCCTTTCGACTCTCTAAACTCTGGGGTATTACACGATGTCAGGAAGAAGTAGTCGTTGGGGAAGAACTTGAAGCCAGTAGTCGCGCGAGTGCGCTCCCCAAAAACCTGATCACCCCTCTCCCGTACAGGATCACAAGAGGCGGGGCTCCGGAGGCCTACTGTCCCTTCAAACGGTGCACGCCGGAAGACGGGATGAAGAAGACTTGGAAGACGGCGGCGCAAGGTTCTGGAAGTGGAATGGCGAGAGACCATGTGTTTTCACGTAGTGGCGGCTAGGGTTCGCCCAGCCAGTATATATAGCGCAGGTCGGGTAGGACGTGGGCGCAGCCGCACGATCGAGTCGGTAACAGCCCCACGATCCAAAGGAATCGAAAACGGCAAAACAATTAACACCGTTAATTATTAATCAATGACTCAATAAATTTTTCCGAACAGCAAAAATATAACTCGGCTCGGCGAGATTCCCGCAACCCGCGGCGTGACGCGGCATGACGAGACGAGATGAGACGAGCGAGCGGCGGCGGAGGAGGAGGAGGAGTGCGCGGGAGAGAGCCTTCTGTTCTCACAAGCACACCAAGTAGCTCAACACTCCACCTTATAAAGTGGTGCAACTCTCTCCCAACTAGCAATGTGGGACTAAACATTGGTCCCACTCCACACATCCATATGCACATGGGCCAATGAGAATTTCAGAATTTTAAAGTTGGGCTTTGGACCAAAGCCCCACTAGCAAAATGCTAGTCAAAATTCCAACAATCCCCCACAAAGTCTCATTGGCGAATATCATCATTTAATTCCAAAACATTGTTTTATATACCGGTTCTTAGTGGAGACTGTTAAGTTGAACTTCCACTTAGAAACTTATGCTACACTAGATCACAACTTGGATAGTGGACTATGCTTTGAACTACAAGTTTGCTGTTACCTAGTTTCACACAAGTCCTTGACAGATACTGGGCTGCCGCAAGGTTTCCCGCGGGTGGAGCTTATGCGTCATACACCAATACCTTTCATGAGTTTATTAAAGAGCACCCAACTCTCATAGACTACGACGTTTAATAGTCAGACTCATATAGGTGTATTCCTCAAGAGATGCTCTGCAGGACAAGATCTCCGCTTATAAAAGTAAGCCACTTGGAACACATTAAAATAAACATCAACCTGCCATGCAGATCAGGAGAGTATTGCATCTTTACAGAGTGGGAAAAATAATGTAGGGATACTCTCCTCCTAGCTCACCAACAGCTTGACTCCCACTTCTAATTCATGGGATCTCCGATCACATAGAGTGGTTTACCACTGTGGACAACTCATACCGTGGGTCTCAAACCCATCTCTCTCGATGCACTATCTATCACATTACGTGATAAACCCTTTGTGAAGGGATCTACTAAATTCTTAGACGTTTGGATATAATCCAACACAATAACTCCGGAGTTTCTCAATTTTCTGACAGATTTCAATCTCCTCTTCACATGCCTTGATGACTTCAGATTATCCTTAGAACTTTTAATCTTTACTATCACAGTCTGATTATCACAGTTCATAAGGATAGCGGGTATTGGTTTTTCAACCACAGGCAAGTCCATCAAAAGCTCACGAAGCCACTCTACTTCAACAGTGGCTGTGTCTAACGCTATGAGTTCTACTTCCATAGTTGACCTCGTTAAGATGGTCTGCTTGCAAGACTTCCAGGAAACAGCGCCACCACTGAGTGTAAACACATAACCACTCGTGGCCTTAATCTCATCAGCATCAGATATCCAGTTTGAATCACTATAACCCTCCAGTACCCTCGGATACCAGGAGTAGTGAATTCCATAGCTCACAGTGCCCTTTAAATAACGCATAACTCTCTTGAGAGCATGCCAATGATTATCTCCTGGATTAGAAACAAACCGGCTCAACTTGCTCACAACAAAGGAGATGTCAGGTCTCGTGGCACAAGCCAAATACATAAGTGAGCCAATAATCTGAGAATATCTCAGCTGATCTCTAGCACTTTGTTGATTCTTCTGATGCAACACACTAGGATCATATGTGTCGGAGAAGGCTTACAGTCGTCATAACCAAAGCGACTCAAGACCTTTTCCATATAGTGAGACTGAAGCAGTGTAATCCCACCATTACCATCTCTGAGCAGCTTGATGTTCAAGATAACATCAGCCACTCCTAGATCCTTCATCTCGAAACAGCGAGATAAGGAATTCTTAACCTCCTTAATAAATTCAAGGTTGGTTCCAAAGATCAGTATGTCATCGACATAGAGACAGAGAATAACTCCCTCGCCCCCACCATAGCGATAGTACACACACTTGTCCGATTCATTTACAACGAAACCTGCAGCAGTTAAAGTTCTTTCAAACTTTTCATGCCATTGCTTAGCAGCTTGCTTCAGGCCATATAAAGATTTCAACAACTTGCAAACCTTTACTTCCTGACCAGGTACGACAAAACCATCGGGCTGATCCATGTAAATTTCCTCATCTAACTCACTGACATGGGTATACACCTCGGGTACCCTACCATGAGGGTACCTGGTGCACGTGACGACTAAGGCCCAATAGCGAAGAGCCTACTCGAAGCCCAAGACAAGAGGCCCAAGAGATGGAGTACCCTCCAAGATTAGACATAGGCATAGTCGGTTTAGACTTTCCTTATGTGTAAACTAGGTCGGTTAAAACTCCCGAGACCCAGCCTATTTAAAGGCTGGGAGGGGTGCCGATCTAGGACAAGCCATACTCGAACCACCAAAGCTCTAGCGAGATCGACATCTCGCCGGACCACCTTGTAACCTCATAATCTCCACGATCAATAACAGACAAGCAGGAAGTAGGGTCTTTACCTCCACCCGAGGGGCCTGAACCTGGGTAAATCTTTGCCTCTGCTTGTCAGCCGACGAAACTACCAGTACTACCACGTTCTCTCCCCATAATCTCAACCCTAGGTCCTTAACCATGGGATTTGATGAGGTACCCTCGTCAATTGGCGCCGTCTGTGGGAAAGAATAGTGCTGGACTCACGGTTTCTTCGGTTCCATCGGAAAACGGCGACTCGCCGATCGGATCTACAAACGGCAACTCGCCGGCTGCATCAACAAACCAGAACTCGCCGACTCAGGCGGCACACGGCAACTCGCCGACTCACTCGACAAACGGCAACACGCCAGCTTCACCCGCAAAAAGCGCATCGGATCCTCTGATGGATTTCGAGCCACACTCGCCAGGATTCCAGGAGGCCTTCTCCGATCTCGAGTCAGGTTTGGGTTTAACCGTTGGTTCGTTCAATTTTTTCGTCAACAAGCTTGGTGTGCAGGACTTGACGGATCCACGCCAACTCGCGACTTCCGCACCCGAGGCTCCATCGGTTGCGGTCTTCGACTGCGGATCCCTCAACTGCGTCCATACCATCGTCGATCCTCCAAGCTTGCTCGTCTGCAACAACCATGTCCACACGAGAGATGCACGAGCTCATCGAAGAACTTCAGGGCGAGGAGGCCGAATCAGCATACCGCACAAACGATCCCGAGCTCGATCTCTCACTCGAGGATAGTTTCGACTGCGGGATCTCCTTCAGCGACTTCGACGAACTCGAAACTCATATCGACAACCACGTCGACTCCGAGATCTGCACCAACAACAACCTCGACTCGAGATTCATAACAACTTCGTCGACGCCGAGATGAGCATAGGCGATGAAGGCATCGACAGCGAGATCCGTCCAGACGGACCACTCGACGGGCATATCGACTCCGACATGAGCCTTGATGACGATGTCGAGTCCATGACAGGACTCGAAGACACACATACATACCCTCGGGTGATACCCCAGCAGGTCTACGTCGCCATCGCCGCAGAATCATCAGATGCTGCGGCCAGCCGCAGGCCTACAGAATTCCCGTGCACAGTTACTATGCCGGACGGAGTCACAACTCTCACAATCACTGCTGAGATGGCAGCAAAAGCAGATAAAGTCATCAAGGAGTGCACAATGATGCCAGCAGACGCAACACAAGAGGAGATGTTGACCTTCCAGTACTTCAACTGGCAGGAATCACTTCGACTGCGGCAGGTCAGAGCAACACTCGAAGAACGCAAAAAGCAAGCTAGCTTGTCGAGTGCGCGAAGAAGACAGCTCTCCCTGAGCTCCACCGGGCGAGCAGACACAAGACCCAGATCAAGGTTGTCACACCTCTCGCCAGACGAAAGGGCGGCGCTCACCCGCAACTTAGGCAACTCTTTCATGACATACGACGAAGAGGGAGTGCCAGTACCCAAAACAGCTGCGGGTGCCCTTTCACCGCTGCAGCATACCTAGAGGCAATCAAGCCTCCAGCTGATGACCCCAATGCAAAACTGCATCGCCAGCAGATCAAATCACTCGCCTTAGCGGCGAAGGCCATACGCCAAATCCAAGAACTCCAGGTGGGAGTCGAGACCGTGCCCTAGTCGACGCACGTCGGAAGAGCATAATCACAGTGGTCACCGCCACCACTCGAAGGAAAGAAGCGCTCGCGTAGGCGCAGGTCCAGGAGCAGATCACGCAGATCTTACAGTAGCGACTCATACTCTGATCGAGAGCCTGAGCCACATGGAGCTCTGTGCTTCACTCGACGCGTCCGCGAGACACGGATGCCCAAAGGGTTCAAACTCACATCTGAACAGCCCAAGTACACGGGTCGACAGGAACCTTCGGGTGGCTGGAAGACTACAGGCTGGCTGTCGCGTGCCAGCGAGGCAAAACACACAGCCATGCAATACATACGACTCATGCTCGAAGGCACAGCCCGCGACTGGCTCAAGGCCCTACCTCCATCAAATACGACTCGTGGGATCACTTCCGCGATGACTTCATCAAAAACTTCGAGCCTCTATGTGAGCGCCCAAAAACGTTCGAGGAGCTGCGAGCTGCGTTCAACGTCAGACGAAACGTTGAGGTCATACATCAGACGATGGACTGAGATACGCAACTCAGTCGGAGTAATTTCAGAAGATATGGCCATGGATGCTTTCATAATGGGACTCGCCAGGCGGACTCAAAGAAGCACTTGGTCGCAAAAAGCCAACCTCTGTGGCTAACCTCTTGATGACCGCGACTGAGTGGGCAGACGGAGAAGACATGGCGCGCACCACACGCGGGTCCTCACCCCGTGACAATCATGAAAGCGGCAGTCGAAGCCGCAGAGACTCGTACAGAGACGACCGAAGGCGCAAACGTTCAAAACGTCACTACGACGATGACAGACCCGAATTCATGGCGGCTGGGTTCTCCACACCCCGCAATGACCAGACAGAAGCGACCGCGGTCAGAAGATCGGCGGACAGTCGAGATGATCGACGGGACAGTCGAGATGATCGTCGGGACAGTCGAGACCGCGGCCAACGCAGTGATAGCTACAAGAGGAAGGACTGGCGCAAGTCATCCGGGCACAATCCGAGCGATCATTCGAAGAAAAGATGGATGCTGATTGCAGATTCCACCTGTACAAGGGGGAGACGGAAAACTGCGCTCCAATCACTCGATGAGAAACTGCAGGGAGTTCGACCAAATGGCGACTGATTACGTAAATCTCAGAAAGGCACAGCCGCACCGCACCGCGCCCGTGCCTCAGCCAAACAATGTGCCTGTTCTGATGGCACCACCTCCACCACCACAGCCTGCCGCAGGCGGAAACTCGCGGGTGCCATACAACCTGTACCTCGGGTGGACGAACCTCAGTACCCTCCACCCCAAGGGCAGATGTACATGATACAGAAAGGTCGCCCTTCCAACAGGGAGCAAAAACTTCGCACTCGACAAGTAAACATGGCGGTCATGTCACCTCCTGCTGTAACTGAATTCTTGAAGGGATCTGAAACAATAAGCTTCAGCAGAGAGGACCACCCTCCATCGGTTGTTCGTCCAGGGCACTCTGCTCTGGTACTCGACGCCAAATTGGAGGCTACGCCATGTCCAAGGTCTTCATGGATGGTGGCAGCGGCATAAACATCATCTTCGCAGATACGCTCCGCAAAATGAACAGGTCAGTCGAAAACCTGCCAAATCCTCAAATACCTTTCACGGTATCGTCCCAGGCAAAGCAATAAGCCCAGAAGGCACCATACAACTCGACGTAACGTTCGGGGACAAGAACCACTTCAGGACAGAGTCGATTGAGTTCGAAGTTGTCGACTGGAAGTCACAATACCATGCTATACTTGGACGCCCGACGTTCGCTCGATTCATGGCGGTGCCACACTATGCATACCTCCAGCTGAAAATGCCTGGACCAAAAGGAGTAATCACAGTCAAGGAAACTTCCAAAAGTCTGACTCTTGCGACCGAGAGTTTAGCAAAATCTCTGAGATGTTCGGCATGGAAGCAACACTCGCTGATCTAGCGGTCTCCAACGATCGAACACTTATGCCGAAGCACAAAAGGTGGCAGTCGACAGAGCATTCAATGCCACCAATGACACAAGATCGCATCAGGTGCACCCGACTGACCCGACCAAGACAGTCAATGTCTCGTCGAGTCTGCCTATCGCATAGGAAAGCGCGCTCGTCGAATTCCTCCGTGAGAACTGGGATATATTTGCATGGTGTCCAGCCGACATGCCAGGTATTCCCAGGGAATTCGCCGAGCACTCTCTCCAATTATTTCCAGATGCTAAACCAGTCAAGCAAACAATGCGCCGCATATCCGGCCCAAAAAGAACCGCAGTCGAAGCCGAAGTCGACAGACTACTCGCAGCAGGTTTCATCAGAGAGATCAAGAAATCACAATGGGTGGCCAACCCCGTACTCGTAGAGAAGAACACAGATATCCTTCGGATGTGCGTAGATTTCACAGCACTCAATAAGTGTTGTCCAAAGGATCACTTTCCACTACCTCGAATCGACCAGATCGTCGACTCCACCGCCGGGTGCGCTCGCTTGTCCTTCCTGGATGCTTACTCGGGTTACCACCAGATAAGGATGAAGGAAGAGGATGAAGAGAAAACGGCGTTCATAACCCCACTCGGGGTCTACTGCTACACACAATGCCTTTCGGGCTCAAGAACGCAGGCGCAACCTACCAGCGCATGATGCAAGACTGCCTCAAGAAGCAAATTGGGCGAAACGTCCAGGTCTATGTAGATGACATCGTCATCACAACAAGGGAGGAAAACACACTACTCGATGACTTGCGAGAGACGTTCGCAAACCTCAAACGCTTCCACATCAAGCTCAACCCGAAGAAGTGCACGTTCGGCGTGCCAGCCGGGCAACTCCTCGGGTATCTAGTCTCAGCTCGAGGAATCGAGGCAGACCCGGAGAAAATACAGGCCATCTTGACGATGCAAAGGCCTTCAAAGCTCCATGACGTGCAAAAGTTAGCGGGTCGAGTGGCAGCACTCAGTCGATTCATCAGCAAGCTAGGCGAAAAAGCACTCCCGTTCTATCGACTGATGAAGAAAGCAGACAAATTCGAGTGGACGCCAGAAGCCGAAGCAGCCTTCACGGACCTCAAGCGAGTCCTCACAAGCCCTCCAATCCTCGTCGCACCAAGGGAACGCGAGCCACTATACCTATATGTCTCCGCAACTAACAGGGTGGTGAGCACCGTACTGGTAGTCGAACGCAGGGAGGAGGGACACGCCCAAAGCATACAACGTCCAGTCTATTACTTGAGTGAAGTGCTCTCCATATCAAAGCAGCGGTACCCGCACTATCAAAAGCTGGCCTACGCCGTGTTCATGTCCTCAAGGAAGCTGACGCATTACTTCTCCGAGCACCCGATCACTGTAATCAGCACCTCAGGGATCGGGGACATCCTCACAAACCCCAACGCAACTGGGCGAGTCGCAAAATGGCTCATCGAGCTAGCACCGCGAGACATCAAGTATGATTACCCGAAGGCCATCAAAGCACAAGTCTTACCTGACTTCCACACCGAGTGGATCGAAGCTCAGCTGCCAGGAGCGCCAGATGTGTCCAACTCATGGACTATGTACTTTGACGGCTCAAAGAAAACGAAGGCGCAGGCGCAGGTGTCATCCTCATATCACCAAAAGGCGACAAGCTTCGCTATATCCTGCAGATGGGATTCGAGTTCCCATCCAATAACGAAGCAGAGTACGAGGCCCTGATCCATGGCATGAGGATGGCCAAAGCCCTCGGGTGCACTCGACTGATGATCTACGGTGACTCGAATCTTGTGGTGCAGCAAACAATGAAGGCCTGCGATGCAATCGCAGATAATATGATCGCCTACCGTGACCTGTACAACATCATGGAGGGCAGCTTCGAAGGCTGCGAGTTGCGGCACATAGGGCGTGAGAGCAATGAAGAAGCAGATAAGCTAGCCAACATTGGCGCGACCAAAGCACCAGTTCCACCTGGTGTCTTCTTCGAGCACAGATCCATCAAAAAAAGCGAGCATCTCCTACATCAGCCGCACCAGCCAAGAGCAAAGCACCTAGCACAGAGGACCCGCCAGTCGAGGTACTCCTCATCGAGCCAACTTGGACTCAACCTTTCCTCGCATACATACTCCGCGGCGAGGTACCGAAGACATAACAGAGTCAAGACGCGTCACTCGACGATCTAAAGCATACACTGTCATCAACGGTGAACTATACAAACGCAGCATATCAGGTATGTTCCAACGTTGCATAGCATTTGAAGATGGCCAAGCCATCCTTCGTGATATTCATGCAGGTACCTGCGGGCATCACGCCAGCAGTCGATCACTCGTAGCCAAAGCCTTTCGCGCAGGCTTCTACTGGCCCACAGCACTCAAAGACGCGGAGGACATAGTCAAAAGGTGCATCGGCTGTCAAAAATTCGCCACAAAGCCGCACGCACCCGCATCGGCGTTGAAGACAATACCATTGGCCTGGCCCTTCGCCCAGTGGGGGCTCGATATGGTTGGGCCACTCAAAAAATCCTCCCATGGAGGGCATACTCACCTTCTGGTGGCAGTCGACAAGTTCACCAAGTGGATTGAAGCAGTCCCTATCACAAGTTCGACTGCCACTACAGCAGTCAATTTCATAAAATCCATCATATACCGCTTTGGTGTGCCAAGTAGCATCATCACTGATAACGGTACAAACTTCACGGCTGAAGAATTCCGAACTTCTGCAAAGAGCAAGATATCACGCTCAATTATGCATCTGTGGCACACCCGCAATCAATGGCCAAGTCGAAAAGGCCAATGGACTTGTGACGAGCGGAATCAAGAAACGCCTCCTGGTGCCACTCAAAAGGGCGCGGGTGCTTGGGTCGAAGAACTCCATCTGTGCTATGGAGCCTACGCACAACACCCAACGCCTCAACACAATTTACCCCATTCTTCATGGTCTACGGCGCAGAGGCAATCCTGCCATCAGACGTAAGGTTCAATGCACCAAGAGTCGAAGCATACAACGAAGAAGATGCAGATGAAGCACTCGAAGATGCAGTCGACTTGCTCGAAGAAGCACGCAACACGGCGCTAGCACGCACAGCTGTCTACCAGCAAGATCTACGCAACTATCACAGCCGTCGACTGCGTACCAGGTCCTTCGAGGTTGGCGACTTGGTACTTCGACTGAAGCAAAAGAAGGTGCATAAACTTGCTTCTCCATGGGAAGGACCCTTCATCATCACCGAGGTCATTGGTGGTGGAGCATACAGACTGAAGCACGCGAAGACAGGCGAACTCTCGCATAATCCTTGGAACGTTGCGCAGCTGCGCCGTTTCTATGCTTAGATTGCTCAGTCGCATAATGTAATAGGCACATATGTCGGATGGCTGCAGGTTTCAGACGCGCTCTTTTCCTTACCAGGGTACCTAAGGGGACTGGAAGGTTTTTAATGAGGCGGCCTGCAGCCTAACATTCATAAATGGAATATAGTCAATAAATTCCTCATATTTCTCCCTGTTTACTACTCGCACAACCTTAGCCTCACCCGAGTACTCGGGGGCTGCGCTACTTCAAAACGTGAGCTCTCGCTCCTTCAAACATAATACCCAGGCGCACTCGAATACTCGGGGGCTGGGTCACAAAATCATACATAAACCAAAAAGTTGCTCAATAACATGAGTTGAAGCTTCAAACATCGTAAAAATTCACAGCCTCACTCGAGCACTCGGGGGCTGTAGAATGCATGTTCTATACAAAGTGTTTTTCATAAACCCCACTCGATACACTCGGGGGCTGCATACATACAAGTGAACAAATATGTACTAAGTGGCAAAATTTACACTCGGGGGCTGTCCCCTATACAGAAAAACCCTAATCTTCCGGTTCGTCCTTTGCTGGAAGAACAGGGCCCATAAGTTGAGCATGATAGCACTCAACCAACACCCTCGCATGATCGACTGTATCGTCAAGATGCGACTGGGACAAAGACGATCCAGGCACGGGTGGACGTAGCTGCATATTTGGACGTTGACTTCGGATATATGCCATTGTTGCGTTGGCTCCATCCACAAGCTTCTGGGTGATAAAGTCTCGAATGGAACCTGTAGTCCGGAAAAGCCCGAGCAACGCGTGGATTCCTTGAGGTTGCGGCCCAGTCGGAAAAAGCGTCTGGTTGATTCGACTGAAGGCCGACCTGCATAACTCAAGAAGCATAGTGCTCCGCCACACTCGATCCTGCAGAGTCGCGAGTATGCGTGCTCGGTGCTTATCCAAGCGAAAGTGCTGGCGGCCAGTCGTGGGTTCGTTAGTCGCATTGTTCAACTGCTCTTCTACACGAGCCTGCTCCGCCTGGAAATCTGGAACAAAACCTACAACAACACAAGTTGGGTGAACAAAAAGGACAGATTGTGAACTCATGAGATCAAGGCAGTCATGCTTACACTCGAGCTGTCTGTTCACGATCTCCATCTCGCCAAGCACATACTCCTCCCGTTGAGTGGGTAAAGCAGGCCTCGCCCTCATCCTATCCAGCTCACCGCGGGTATTCTCCAGCTCTTGCTCCAGTTTTGCGACTCGAGCCTTCATATAACGTATTACTGCGGCATCGTTGCCACCTGAGCTCGAGATCGAGTGGGGGCGATGCCGCGACGAGCTGGATGAAGTGGCGGCTGGCTGTTTCTGTTCCAAATATCATAAAAGTTTCGTGAGAAACTCATCACAAAGCTTAGGCGAATAAAACACACAGCCTTACAGGCAGAAGCATAACGAGGAATTAATTCATACAAAGGTAGCAAAAGCGCATGCATACTCGCATGGTCATAAGTTTAATTACAAGGCATAAAAGTGCGGCTGCCCTACTTCTCCGACACCGACTCAGACCTAGCCCTACTCGCACGGGCGGCGACCTCTGTTGCCCGACGTTCCATGGTGTTCATAAAAAGGTTGGCCAGCGGGTGGCTCGCTCGCTAACATGCTTCAAAGATAAGCTTCCCGCCGGCCTTCCGAGGGAAGTCAGACATCGCCGCCTCGAAGTTACCCTCTATCCCATGACCTAGTATCAGCTTGAGGGTGGACTCCGAGCCGCGTACCGTGAGGGCGCGAGCAAAGTTCGCCATGGTCGAAGTTCCTGGACCAAGCACATCAGCGAAGCCGTCAGCAGTCGACGGCACCTCCGTCGTTGGGAGTACGTTCTTGTGCACGGCGCTGAGGGTGCTGGCAGACT
Source organism: Poa pratensis (assembly GCA_947311845.1). Lineage (NCBI taxonomy): Eukaryota > Viridiplantae > Streptophyta > Magnoliopsida > Poales > Poaceae > Poa > Poa pratensis. Next base: position 7,944,933 of record CAMZMU010000125.1, read on the forward strand.
TGGCAAGGGCATCCTTCGCCTGGACAAATTGAGCGCCAAGGTCACCTATAACCTGGTCGAGTGATAACTTATCACTCACCATGTCAGTAGGTGTTGGCACACCAATCGCCTCTGCAACAAATACAGAAAGAGCAAATATTAGTACATAATACCCAACAGGGTGCACACGAAGCATGCAAAGGAAAGTTGCTAACCCCCACGTCCCGAGCAAGGCCAGCCAGTCGTTCAGCAAACCCTCTCTCGCGCACGGCGGCTGTGTCCTTGGCGGCATCCAAAGTCTTCTTCGACTCAGCGCGCTGGGAGGCGATTGCTTCCTCCAGTTCCTTCACCCGGGATTCAGCATGTGCCTTGTCACCTGAGTTAGATGGCCAGATGTCATTCACAATCGACAAAGCAAAGACAGAGCAAAAGGAACTTCGAATTCAGAAGTCAAACACACTTACGGCTGAGTTGCTCCATGGCAGCGCGCAGATTGTCCCTGTCCTGTTCAACCTGGACAAAAGCTTTGCCTGCTTCCACCAGGTTGAGGTAGAAGGGCTGCATGCACATGGAACGAGCATAAGTTATACACAAATAGTCCCAGGATAAGGCTCAGCAAACGACACTTACGTGTTCAACCCAAGGTGCAGGCTTGGCAGCAGAAGTCCCAATTTCTGGAGTCGACGCACTCGCAATCTTGGCGGCCTCAATGGTAGTGGCCGTGGCTACTGTTTTCACGACCTCAGTCGCAACAGGAGAAGCTTCTGGCTGATCTGGAGTCGAAGCTCTCTCGGCTGGAGGAGTCGGAGGGCGCACAGTCTCGGCACTACGAGTGACCGAAGACATACAACATAAGCAAAAGTACTCAACAAGCGAAAACTTTAGTACAAAAAGCTCAGGAGCAAACCTGTGCTCTTCTTCCTCCTCGCTGTCGAGGTCTTCAAAGTTTGGGCCTCCAAAAAGCAGCTCCCCACCTGACTTGGGAGGAGGAGCTGAGCGCAATGGGCTCACATCCAGGGAGCAGCCTTGGCAGAATGTGAGGAGGTCGAGTCTTCATCATCCCTCAAATCCTCCTCTTTGCGGGTGAGCTCATAGAGGAAGACACAACTTGGCCGCCCGACGGCGCTTGCGAGTAGGGACCTCGCTCACATCATCAGTCGTGGCAAGCTCCTTGTCCTGTGCTTCTTCAACCCCTTCCTCTTCAACCTCTTCTGTGGGAGATGTGTAGCCGAAGGTAGAGGCGATTCATCTCCTCCCTTCGCTTCTACCGTCACCTCTGTTTCATGAGTTGGGCCATCTTCGGGAAGAGGAGGAAGGGTTGAGGCGGTCGAGTGGCCCTGCATACAAAATACAGCAGTCGAAAGTCACAAAGATGCATAGCAGAATAACAAAAGCAGGAGATCATAAACTCGATAGATTCACTAACCTCTGGCAAAGGCTTTTCAGCCCCATAAGGAGCGACAGGGCAGTCGACGTTGCAGGGCTCGCTGGATTTTGTGCTGGTGATGGACCGCACATGTGACACCAGCTCGCTCCTAGACAGCTCCTCCTTGTTCATTCGAGTGGAGTCGAGAGGACCTTCATACTGCCACATAGGGTGAGCTCGCGCGCGGAGCGGCCACACCCGCATCTTCACAAAGGTGGCAAGAAGATGCACACCAGTGACGCTGTTAAGCAGTCCTCCAATCGTCTCCAGCAGAGGCGCCGCTTCCGCCATTTCTTCAGTCGAAAGCTCATGGTCCCAGGCCTTCGTCCTAGCGGCTATACCAGCAGTCGAAAATGCTGGGACCCCTTCCTGGTCGACGCGCACATAAAACCACCTTTTCCTCCACCCTTGCGCCGAGTCGACTGGCTTCAGGGCAAAGTATCGGGTGTCGCTGCGCACTTGGATCTGCAGGCCTCCAACTGGATAGGTTCGGCCGCCTCGGTTGTTGGGCCGGACCATGAAGATAGACTTCCACAGAGCCCAGCTGGGAGCAACTCCCAGGAAGCACTCGCACAATACCATGAACAGGCAATGTGCATAATGCCGTTCGGGGTGAGATCATGGATCTGCACCCCATAGGCGAACAGCAAACCACGAACGAAGTCGTGGAGGGGAAAAGATAGACCCCTAGGCAAAAACTCCGCAAAACATACGCGCTCATTTGCGCGAGGCTCGGGGAGTACCTCTTTGATGGCGCGCGGACGGTAAGCTGGTCCGCCGGCGGCAGCAGTCCGTCTCGCGGAACTTCTCGAGATGAGCCGCTTTGATCGTGGACTTCATCCAGTCGCCGTCGCTTTTCTTGAGGTCGACGGCGGCCGCAGATGCGCTTGCCGCGGTTTTCTTCCCCTTCAGAGCGGCCGCGTCAGTCGCGGGCGCGTCGGTGGCAGAAGCTTTCCTCTTTGGCGCCATGGCGGTGGTGGCTAAGGAGAACAGCAAGAGCTTGGGCACAAGAGCAATGGAGCAGGGGCGCAAGGAAGAAGATGGAACAGGGGCGGCGCGCAGAGCAAATGGCTAGTAAAAAACAATGCCAGCGCCGTTCCCCTATTTACCACAAATCAAAGGCAATCACAGCCATTCAGATCCTAAACCGTGGTTACGCACGCAATCTCACCGTACACGTGGCAAACGCGGAGGGCAACCGTCGCCGGCCACTCCGCCCACTACGCACGCAAAAAGAGGAGCCATAATCACCTCTCCGTAAAAAGTGGGCCAGAGTGGTCAAATCAAGTCCAAACTGCACCGTCGTTCGGTCAGCTCTGCACAAATGGGCCCACCTATGTGTCACGTCCCATCCATCGCAGCATAACGCACGCCACGCGTGTCAGGCAGCGCAGTCGCCAAAAAACGTCATCCCTGACGTCATCTCAAGCGCTTTGATCAAAATACATTCGAGTCCGCTCAACGCATATTGGTCACTCGACTGCCTGTTTGGTTCGGGTGTGAAAAAGCAATGATAAGGCAAAATTGGTCACTCGACCGTTCCTTCGACTGAGGCATATTACTCCCATCGGGAGCATATCAAAAATTCTTCGACTAAAGATGCTCAAGAAAAATGATTTTGAGATTATCCTTCATTACAAGCAATAAGCACAATCTCGGGGGCTACTCCCATCGGGAGCACTATCGCACCCGATAGATTTACGGCAAAAAAATTCTTCGACTAACATATGAGTAGTAAAAGGTCTGAGATTATCCTCCATTGCAAAGCAATAAAGCACAATCTGGGGGCTACTCCCATCGGGAGCGCTGTCACGCACCCGATAGAATAACGTTAAAGGGACAGTCGACAAAATAATCGACTCAGTTCATATACAAAATCATACTCGAAACATTCCCGAGTTGCGTCCGCCGCAAATACCTCGGATGCTGCACGCATAGTGGAAAGGTAAGACCCGCCGAACTTTCGAGCTGGGCTAAGGACCGTTCCAGCAACGTCAATCCTTATACTTCCCGTGTCAGCAGACATGATGAAAAATCCCGACGGAAGCGTTGGGTAAAACTTCAAAGTTATACTGCAGATCGACTCAGTAAGACCTCAGCGGACTAGTCGAATCTGACCAGTTTGTTCCAGATTCGAGTCCGGGGACTCGAGTTTGATTGAAAACTAGTAAGGTTTTACCCGAATGTGTAGTTAACCAGTCCCGATCCGTTGAGTGTACTGGGCCTGCTAAGCTATTATCCCTTGATCATCATAAGCAAAAACCACAGTCGATGAGATACTCGACATAGCCAACATATGCTATTCATACAGGAATTCCAATTGTAATACAAAGCATATGATGTGCACTTACGAAAGAGTCCATGCCCGATTCTTCGAATCAGACAAGTACTCGGGGGCTACTGACATGGGTATACACCTCGGGTACCCTACCATGAGGGTACCTGGTGCACGTGGCGACTAAAGCCCAATAGCGAAGAGCCTACTCGAAGCCCAAGACAAGAGGCCCAAGGAGATGGAGTACCCTCCAAGATTAGACATAGGCATAGTCGGTTTAGACTTTCCATATGTGTAAACTAGGTCGGTTAAGAACTCCCGAGACCCAGCCTATTTAAAGGCTGGGAGGGGTGCCGATCTGGGATCAAGCCATACTCGAACCACCAAAAGCTCCAGCGAGATTGACATCTCGCCGGGACCACCTTGTAACCTCATAATCTCCCACGATCAATAATAGACAAGCAGGAAGTAGGGTCTTTACCTCCACCCGAGGGGCCTGAACCTGGGTAAATCTTTGCCTCTGCTTGTCAGCCGACGAAACTACCAGTACTACCACGTTCTCTCCCCATAATCTCAACCCTAGGTCCTTAACTATGGGATTTGATGAGGGTACCGTCGTCACTCACCATTTAGGAAAGACGTTTTAACGTCTATTTGATGAACGAGAAGACCATGCGAGGTAGCCAACAAAAGTAGCACTCGAATCGTGGTCAGTCTAGCCACGGGTGAGTAAGTATCAAAGAAGTCTTCACCTTCTTTCTGGGTATAACCCTTAGCCACAAGCCGCGTCTTGTACTTCTCAATAGTATCATCAGGCCTAAACTTTTTCTTAAACATCCACTTACATCCTACAGGTTTACACCCATAAGGACGATCAGTGACTTCCCAGGTTCCGTTAGCCAAGATGGAATCCATCTCGCTACGGACAGCTTCCTTCCAGTATTCAGCATCAAGGGATGCATAAGCTTCTGAAATGGTACTGGGTGTGTCATCCACATGGTACACAATGAAATCATCACCAAAGGACTTTGTAGTCCTCTGTTTCTTGCTCCTAACAGGAACTTCATTGTCATCATCCACAATTCCTGACTAGATGTATTCGGTATCTCCTGATTATTTGATGAGCTAGGCATATCCTTCATGGGAAAGATATCCTCAAAGAAAGTCGCATCCTTCGACTCTAAAATCGTACCAACATGAACGTGAGATACCTCAGATTTTACTATCAAAAATCTATAACCAATGCTATGGAAAGCATATCCCAGAAGAACACAATCCATGGTTTTTGGTCCAAGCTTGCGCTTTTTGAGAATTGGTATATTGACTTTCGCCAAACAACCCCAAGTACATAAGTAAGAGAGTTTCGTATTTTTCCTTTCCCATTCCTCAAATGGAGAAACGGTTTTCTTCTTTATAGAAACTCGGTTTAGAACATGGCAAGCTGTCAGTAGAGCCTCCCCCCACCATGCCTTGGAGAGACCCGAAGTGTCTAACATGGCGTTAACCAAATCAGTTAGAGTTCGGTTCTTTCTTTCAGCCACACCATTTGACTGAGGTGAGTAGGGAGGCGTCCTCTCATGGATTAAACCATGTTCCGCACAAAAAGAATAAAACTCATTGGAAAAATACTCTCCACCACGATCAGACCTTAGCCGTTTAATTTTCCGATCAAGTTGGTTCTCTGTTTCAGCTTTATAGATTTTGAAAAGGTTTAAAGCCTCATCTTTTGATTTCAGAAGGTACACATAACAATATCTAGTTGAGTCATCAATTAGCGTCATGAAATATTTCTTTCCGCCTTTTGTCAACACGCCATTCATCTCACAGAGATCTGAATGTATAAGTTCCAGCGGTGCCAAGTCTCTTGCCTCAGCAGTCTTATGGGACTTGCGAGGTTGCTTAGCTTGCACACACACTTGACACTTGGAACCTTTGACAGTAGTGAATTTCGGAATTAAATCCAAACTAGCTAGCCGCGTCATGCAACCAAAGTTAATATGATAAAGTCGTGAATGCCAAATATTGGACTCAACCTCGTGACAAATATGATTAATAACTTTAGTGCAAAAATCTAACAAAGATAGGCGGAACAAGACTCCGCACTCATAGTCTTTACCAACAAATTGTCCATAATTAGATATTACAACTTTATTGGACTCGAAAACCAACTTATAACCATCTCGACACAGAAGAGATCCGCTGACGAGATTTTTATTGATGGAGGGCACATGATGCACATTCTTCAATCGCACAATCTTCCCCGAAGTAAACTTCAGATCGACCGTGCCAACACCACGAACAAAAGCATGTGACCCGTTCCCCATCAGCACGGGAGAAGTCCCTGTGACCTGGTAAGAAGAAAACATTGAGGCATCAGCACAAACATTTACATTGGCACCATTGTCAATCAACCATTCAGGAGAATGACAAACTGAAACGATGGTAGGAAATATACCGTACCCAGAATCCTTCATCTCAGTGTCGCCAATGACAACATTGGTAGTCTTGCCGTTGTTGTCCAGTCCGCGCAGCTCATGGCGGTTGGGACAGCGAGGTGCCCAGTGAGTTGGATCACCGCAAACATGGCATGATCCCTTCCTCGGCTTATTGGTATTCTTCTTGAAGTTGGTAGACTGTTTTGGCTTGTGCCTATCATCAGACTAGCCTTTGCCCTCAGATTTGTCCTTGTTATATTTGGGCTTGTGGAGCTGCTGGTAATTCTTTTTCTGTACCACGTGGGCACTAGAACCAGACTCAGCAACTCGAGCACGAGTGTCCTTTACTCTCGCCTTCTCTTCCACATCAAGAGACCCAATGAGATCCGAAACGGAAAACTCTTAACTCTTGTGTTTCAGAGTAGTAGCAAAGTTACTCCATGAAGATAGAATCTTAGCGATAATGCGGCACCACTATAATTGTAACATTTGTCAAATGCGGCACCACTATAGTTGTAACTTATCTGAACTGAGATTTTAGATTGTGATTGTTGGAAATGAGTCTGAAGGTTTTGTTGGGGAATTGTAATTCTTCTAGAAGTCATGATGAGGAACAGAGCTAGCTTTGGGTAGCTCTGAAATTAGATGCGAACTGAGCAACGTATTGACCGGCTGTGCAGGTGATTTCCGTGGTGGCAACGGTATTTCGAATTCAAGCTAGTGCATTCGATTTTTTTTAAATCGCTGGAGGAAAAATGGACCGGTTGTGCACGTGTACTGAACACTTCTGTAGCTTAAAAATGAACTGGCGGTTCAGGAACACAGGGCACGTCTTGTACGGTGGGATCAAACAGCAACGAGCGCTTTCGCTCTTTCGGCAGACGCGGGCCATGGTACTGTTGCAAAAGGGCCCAGTAACTAGAAATAGCGGTGGGAATACAACAACGGGTGTGAATAATGGAACGAATGGTTGGTGAAAATTAGGGCAGTATCTGGACCTGGGAGCCAAAATGGATTCTCGGCAAACTTTAGGGCAGTATCTGGACCTGGGAGCCAAAATGGATTCTCGGCAAACTTTCGGAAAGTGGGTTGTGATCCGGGCACCAGTGCTCCCTCCTATTTAAACAATTCAAAAAAACATGTTTAGAAGTTTCAAAAAATTCTGAAAACAATTCCACGTGTAGCCAAGGATATATCCCACTAACGTGCAAAATTTCAACTCCAAAAACTTTGTATTCCAAGCTACACAAAAATGACAAATGTGTAGAGCTACACAAAAATGACAAATGTGTAGATGTGAGAATGTATATTTTCAAATCTCTAAGTTTTATCAGATTTGTTATTTTTGTGTAGCTCATAATAAAACATGTTTAGAAGTTTCAAAAAATTCTGAAAACAATTCCACGTGTAGCCAAGGATATATCCCACTAACGTGCAAAATTTCAACTCCAAAAACTTTGTATTCCGAGTTACACAAAAATGACAAATGTGTAGAGCTACACAAAAATGACAAATGTGTAGATCTGAGAATGTATATTTTCAAATCTCTAAGTTTTATCAGATTTGTTATTTTTGTGTAGCCCATAATACAAAGTATCTCAATCTAAAATTTTGCACGGTTGTGGGATACACCATTGGCTACCCGTGGAAATTTTTTCAGAATTTTTTGAAACATATAAATATGATTTTTGAATTTTTTAAACAGGAGAGAGCACTGGTGCCCGAAATAAAAAATCTCCACTGGCAAACTTTGGGCTATTAACATCATGGCACGAAATACTACATATTCAGAGTTTATTTTTTTTTAATAGACTAGAAGAATCCTAAACTTTGTGCTGATTAGCAACTGATGACCTGAAGAGCAACAGAGCAGACATCCTGGCTCCAACAATTAAAAACGATACTCTGTCAGCACGCGTTGACTGTACTCCTACTCCTGGGCCCTTCAAGGTTCATCGGACCATGTTGGCAGTAGCAAGAACGATTGAAAAAAAACTGGTTTTAACATGAGAATATAGGCTGTGAGATTGTTACAGCTCAAAAGCTCGGAACTTAATCAATTCATTCATCCGCACCAAGTGAAAACCCATTTTGGGAAGTTGAAACAGCGCTTGAGAAAAAAAATCAACTTAAGTTTAAAGAGTATATCTTTAATGTAGAACAGGCCAAATAAGAAGAATATTCTAGGAAGCCAAAAATCCCTTGCACTGCTTTCCTCGGTAGCAGATATCAAAACACAGTAAAGCTAAAATTTACTGCTGGATGTCGTCACAAGATTGGTCTAGCATTGAGGTTTCCAAGCGGAAAAAAAAATACAAATTTACTGCCGATACAGCTATACCACTGGATTATAAAGCTAAAAAGAGGAATAACTGATGCGGTTATTATTCAAGCAGCACAAACAATAAAAGTTACTTTGGAAATGTATACCAGCATTCATGATGAAAAAATCAGGAGAGGAGTTATTCACCTGCGGCTTGCAGCGTCAATGGAGTGAAGTGTGTACACCTCACGATAGCATCCACTCAAACATAAATCAACACATTCAAATTTTCGCAAAATTTCTTTATCCTTAGGCAGTCTCCGTTAGCCTGAGAACATGATTGAGTTTCCATATTGTTTTTGAAAATAACCAAGTACCACAGTCAGACTACAGTAAATAGAAAACCACTCAAAGTCAAGGAAAAACTCAAAACTGCCGCACAAAGTCTTCATCATCACATTCCCCCACAAAGGTAGCTAAAAACGTCAAATACAGACCCATTGACTATCCATCAGTGAAAATGTTAACAGTTATGTTGCTGAGACTGCACTTTTTGTAATTAATCAAGTAGGCGTCAGAATGCAATATATGAACACCCGCACTAAATTATCCAAGAAAAAGCTCAAAACTGCAGGGCAAAGTCTTCATCATCACATTCGCCACAAAGTTAGTTAAAAACTTCAACTAGAGAACCATTGACTTAGGAAACTTAATACATCTGAAGAACAACACAATAAGTTGGCACATGATGCTTCGTCGTGAAAAACATTTGATGACTGGGACTCTAACCATTGCGCATGATCTGTGTTCCAATTTCAGACTACTGCCAACTCACCTTTGGTTTAGAAGCCTATGTTCACGTGGACCCTTGAAGTATTGCTCATCACAAAGCCACAATTTTACTGCTTAACACCACAGATCTTGTGGACCAAGCAGATAACATAGGGTAATTGGCGGTCATCGCAAATTTCGGATCTCCCGTGCAATCTCGATGCAAGAACTGATGGGACAGTTGGTCTTGACTGCGTTGGCACCTATATGAGATCGACAAGCAGCATAACCTTCCTGCTCACATTCAAAGTATAAGATATTCAGAATCAATATCCATTTATTTTAAAAACGAAACAGTTAATTAAATATTCTTGAAGTGCCTTCTGGTTCTTAAAAAGAAAATGACAATTATGTCAAACAAGAACTAAAATGAAGTCAATTTCACTTATTGAAATTGCACCCTAGTCATCACTTAATAGTCACTAGAATTTCGGGGGTTAATTAATCATACACTGATGCAACAAATACAACAGTTAAATACCTTCCGCAGTGAATTGATGAGGGTACCGAGTGGCGGAGAGTTAATTTTTGCTCGACTAGCAATCTAAAATTGCATACAAAATTAGTATTCCAAAGTCAATAATGGTTCATGTGTACTCATATAAACAAGTCAACAATAGTACATTAAAGATTTCGTGATAAGTGAATATGTAACTGCAAGACAAACCTCATCAAGTCTGATGTATCCAGGAGGCAACCTCGGGTTGCTCTCCTCAATCATGGTGTCAAGAAGTTTTTGCAAGGTGATGCCATTCTCACTTGTGTGTGCCCATCCCCATTCTACAGCCAAGTTTAGCATTTCAGTGATGGAAGAGGCATCATGGAGAGGACCTGTCCAAAGTGGGCCTACAACTGTGATAGGAGTAGCATCCTGTAAAATAAATAAATAATAATCATACACTTGTACTAATACCTTAAGTGCGTAGCGCTAAACATGGCCTGATGAACTGTTTTGCATGGCATACAGTTCTAACTTATGTGGCAACGAAGGCTTCAAAAACAATAAAACAAGATACTGTTCAGCTTCAAATCATATTCTTTTGGTCAATGCAAGAAAAGTATAAAAGAAACAAATGAAAAGAACTCGCAGTTCCTAACTCCTAAGATCAATTCAGTAAAACACATCGCACAAAGTAGATATGAAGTTTGACTACGACAATTCTATTGTTATTTACTAGCGCTGCATGATTCGATGTACCTACTGCTCTGTCTGCACATCCACAAGAAATCTGCCCCAATTCCTCAAATCCAAATGTCTGAGTCTGGCCACAACTCTTGCAATGACAAATGAAACCATAATTACTGCCAGAACAGAAGGGATATCAGTAACTTGGCATCCCATTACATCTACTAATTAGCTGTAATATTTGGAAATAAAATAGCACTGAGTTCACCTGGTGTCATCTTCTTTTCCATGGCATAATTGTACCATTGCTCGAAAAATAGGACCATGGTACGCATAATAAGAGAATACTGGTGTTATGTGAAATCCCAACATAGCAGCTTCACGTGCAGCACCACCTAAAAGCATTCGCAAACCGATCTCATTCGGATATGGCACTGGACGAATATGTGCTCCATATGAAGACAATGAGCTAAGACAAAGCAATGTTATGGGCTGACATGAAGAAACAGAACTGATTGCATCTTTTAAAAAGAAAATATAACGCCAGAGCATATAGAAAGAAAAATTATTCCAAATTATTTACAATACAAAAAGAAGGAACTACAACAATAGTAGTGCCGAGATGCTTCACACATACTAATGAAACAGTGCTATATAGTAGATACAACATGTGAGTTAAACAATACTTAAGTAAGTTGTTTTACTTGTGTTCATCATTTGGTAATCTATTTATCAGAAAATCATAACACTCATACAAAACAAGCAACAATGATAATAACATTATTAGTTTCCTAAACAAGCACTTCAACACGACCGAACACGAAAATTGGACAACCCAATATTTCAAATGCATCACGAATCTAAGATGCATAAATCGACCAAGAACTCACCATTTCCCACCATAACCTCTCGCCGAACGCCAATCGGTGGACGTCAGGTAGAGAAGGCCCCCAATCTTGAGCGACAAGAACGCCGCCCGTATGTACTCGGCCTCGCTGCCGAACGAGTCGACGTCGATAACGTCGAAGTACTCTCGCCGTAGGTACCTCTCGGCGAGCAGCCGTGTGGCATCGAGGTGCGACACCACCCACCTCCTTTGCCCGTCCGACGGCACCTGCTCGAAGCGAGAGAGGTTGGCAACGACGACGGGGCGGAGCGCGTCGGAGGCGTCGTTGGCCCAGACGAAATCGGCGCCGGCCTGCGCGAGGTAGCGGAGCGCGCGGACGCCGGAGCCGCACATTGCGTCGAGGCATAGGAAAGGGGCAGAAGGGTCAAGGCGGCGTTGGCGGTGGAGGGTGGCGGCGAGGACGGCGAGGTCGCGTCCCGGGGCGCTGTCGCTGCGGTAGAAGGCGGAGCCGGGGTCGAAGGAGACGCCGCGCTCGGAAAGCATGCAGCGGAGCGGCAGGGAGCCGCGCCAACCGGGTTGGAGCGGAGGGGAGAAAGTGCGGTGGATGGAGACAGCGGCGCCGGCGGACGCCATTGTAGCGCGTTTGGATTGGGTTCAGCACTTCAGCTACACTCTTAGGGCTCGTTTTTTTTTTTTTTTACAAGGGTTGGGATCAGAAGACCCCGGCGCTGCATTTTATAATTCCACGTGGCAGGAACAAATCACAAAAAGGCCATTTTTGTCTATTGCCCAGAAAGACCTACTATTCGAAGAAAGGGCCTTCGCTTTTACATAAAACACCCTAGAGCTAAAAAAATAAAAAGCAATCAAGCCCTTGAGTCCCTCTGCCACACCTCACCGGCGATCTCCAGGCGGCGACGCCAAGATCATCAGAGCTCAGGACGCTCGAACTCTCCCTTCCGGCGAGCAATCGCAGCCGCCAGCAGACTTGACGCCGCCGGGGACGAACCACTTGGCAGCGGCGAGCCGCCGAGCACTGGCGCTGGATTGAGAAGGCCTCCGCAGTGGAGGTTGAACTTCGGCCATCTTCTTGACCATGGATCGCGGCAGTAAGGAAGACCACCGCGTGTGGAGCTCCATGATGCAGCAAGAACCACCCCGCTAAGCAGAAGCACCAGTTCCTCCCCTCGCCGCCATGGCCGGCCAGAGGAACATGGAAGAACTCCCGATTCGCGAAGCAGGAGATACGGCAAGCGGCTTTATTGAATCGGCCTTGATCTTCCTCCACCCTGCAAGCAATCCGCCACGGATTCAACCTGCAAAGGAAAGAAGAACTGGCTCCGGCGCCGCTGTGAGCCACCGGAGCCCAGCCGAGGAGGGGGAAGACGCCATAGAGGCGAACAACGCCATATAGGCACACAAAGCTACAACTACTAAACTACCTAATCTACTATGTACAACCTGCGCTCTACTCTCTCCACCACGCCGGACGGCAGCGCCGCCGGAGAGGCGAGCCGAGCAAGCCGGGGATCTGGCGGCGACCCTCAAGGGAAAAGGTGGAAGAAACGAGAGAGGTGGGGAGAGGTGGGGAAAGTTCCCGGTGTTCGTGCAGCTTTAGGGCTCGTTTGAGAAAGGAAAATCATAGGATTCTTGAAGGATTTTACCTATGTTAGTAGAAATCTTTGTACTACATCCCATAGAAATTCTAACATTCACTTTAACCTCTTTTAACAATTTCTTTGCCATCAAACACAAAATACTCTTCCTATAGGATTCAACTAGACATGGCATTCCAATCCTATGGGTTTCCTATTGATACGTTCAAAACGTATTTATAATTTTTGATTGTTTCATGTTAATATTATGCCTTTGACACTTGTTTTTATATTAAGTTTATGATTTATTTGGACTAACCTATGAATAGTTGCAAAAGTGCACAATGTTCTTGTTTACTCTTTAATGTGTAGAAATTATCAAAAATACAAGAGGAAACCTTGTTGGAGTCGAATTTGGACTTTCCTGAAATCTGTCTGAAAACTATTTTCGAGGATAGACCCGTTTCGGCCCAAAGATGACGTCAAATGGAAAAAGTCTAGTCGCGAAAGTTGCAGGGAATTTTCTGCCGAACGATCTGGACTTAAAATTCGGCCCAATTTGAGTCCGGACGCTCCAGATATCGCCGTCCCACTGCAACCCTAGATGGGATGACGGGAATCCGAGAAGCTATATAAAGGGAGGAAACCTAGGTCGTGGCCAACACCTCATACCCACGAATTTCCAGCCGCCAAAGCCACGTTTTTGCCTCCCCCATGGACCTCATCTCCATGGGAGAGGGCTCCCAAGAAGCCATGGAGGAAGGGGGCTAAGGGGCGGCGCACCCCATTCATGCCGGCAGTGCGGGAGGAGTTCCCCGCGCCACCGCCGGCGCCGGCGCCGCCCTGCGCTCCTCGATGTCCCCTTCATCATCTTCACCGCCATCTCCACCGCCAATTCCTACTTGTATACAGTGGTTCATCTTCCCACAAACTTCTGTACCGCTCTATGTAAACATGGTGTTTGATGCTATAATATTTATCCTATGATTTATGTCATGTTTCCGTAGTTTATTTGTTCTTAGATTGCTTTGTTGAATGTATGAGGTTCATTAGAGTTGTATGTTGATATGGTACTTGAAAGGATCGAGTAGGTTGACTAGAGGGGGGGTGAATAGGCAACTACAAATTTTCTTTTTCTTTTGATACAAATTTGGGAATTGCTCAAATTTAAGTTCTCTAGATATGCAACTAGGTGAACAATCCTATATGATGAGCAATAAACAAGCTAGCAAGATATTCTACACAAGATAAGCTAGCAATTCAAGTAAAGGAAGGTTAAGAGATAACCACACGGTGACGCGGAGATGTTCTACCGAAGTTCACTTCCCAATGGAAGCTACGTCTCCGTTGGAGCGGTGCGGAGTCACAAAGTGAATTCCGAATAGCCTTGATATGGCACACCGTATCTCCCTCGTGTTATCCTCCGATGAGGAGTTCCACGAGCCACTATATGATGCCCTCGAGGTCGGCAACAAACCTTTACAAGGATAAGGCACACTCCACAACCGAATTGGAGGCTCTCACCAAATTCCCGCGGTTCCCAAAGCCACAAGAATCACAAGGCCGGGGCACAACTCCACAACTTAATTGGAGGCTCCCGGCTAGTCCCCGCGGCTCCCAAAGCCACAAGAACGACCAACGACAATCCAAAGTATCAACGAACTTACAAGCTTCAAGCCCTCTCAAGAACGGAGGGGAAAATCAAATCGATTTGGTGGAAGTGTAGATCTAGGCCAACTCTCCCAAGTCCTAGAAGGACAAGGTGTTTGAGGGGGTAGGGAGAGAGATCTAGTGATTTGAAGCTTTCAAAAATGGTGGGGGAATCAATTCTGGTCGTGGTGCCCTCTCCAAGGTAGGAAAAGGCCTTTATATACTACCCCCAGATTCTAGCCGTTGCAGACAGGTAAATCGGATTATCCGATTCAAGTCAACATTGGATTATCCAATGGAATCGGATAATCCGATCAGACTACCATCGGATAATCCGAATATCTTCAGTGTGAGGTTTCTTCTAGTCCTTAGCAGATTTAGAGCAAATCCTGGTCATCGGATAATCCGATTCTTCCCGACTCGGATAATCCGAATATCTTCAGTGTGAAGTTTCTTCTAGTCCTTAGCAGAATTTCAGCAGACTTTGCAAATCGGATAATCCGAAACTTTCAACATCGGATAATCCGATTTTCTTCAGCAACAAATTGGCTCTTTTCAACTCCCTTTTCGGATTTGATGGAAAGATGTTTTACACACTTAAAACCTACATCACTTGATTCACATGTTAAATCATCACTAGTGTTGTTGTCTAACACACAAAACTCAAGGGATTAAGAAGTGTCCTTTCAGTACTGTCCTTTGGTGTCCATTATATTTGTGCGCGCATGGATCAACATATTAGGGTTAGTAGCATGTGCAAAGGAAGGGGGTAGTTCTACCGGAGTGACAGAAACCTGAGGACTCGAACCGGTGAGTTGCACGTATGGGAGTAAGAGGACCATGAACTTAAGGCTATGGTTGGGGAAACCTTAATGCATTGTTAGTATTTGTGGATGCCTACTAACAATCCAATCATATAGTACTTGTAATCCCAAGTAGTGGAGTGCATGTATATTTAGCCTCTCCCACATAGAAAACTGCATCGAAGACAATGAACTAAGTATCTTTACTAATTAATATTGGACAAAACCATTACAATTACCACCACTTTTCCACACTCATGGTACTGTTAGTTTACGGTTACTTAGTGTACTTTATTGCTGCAGCACTAACATTTACTTTATTGTATTTATTTCACCAAGCTATCTCTCATACCCGTATTATTACTCTAGTATTATTTTTAGATAAAGTAAACGTTTAGTGTGCGTAGAGTTGTATCAGTGGTTGATAAAACTTGAGAGAATACTTATCCTACCTTTAGCTCCTCGTTGGGTTCGACACTCTTACTTATCGAAAAGGCTACACGCGTTCCCCTATACTTGTGGGTTATCAAGATCTTTTCTGACGCTGTTGCCGGGGAAACATAGCGTAGGTTAATATTCTTGTGTGCACTTGTTTGCTTTATCTCTAAGTAATTTTTATTTTCAGTTTTAAGTTGGTCTTTATCTTAGTATGGATAGGGAATGCGAATTATAATTTTTTTTTGTTGTACTTGTTATCTAAAAACGTTTTCAAAAAAAGAGTGATTGGAAAGATGAGCAATGGTTAAGTTGGGGTCGACCTTGAACACTTGTGTTCATGCCTATGAAATCAAACCAAATCTTTCCATGGAAGATTCTCAACCAAAAACATTTAAATATTGTAAATATTGTGTATATACCTCTGTACATAAAAATAAAATGCTAATTATAGTCTCAAGTTAATTGAAAGTTGATAGTTTTGCTTTCCTGTCCAGAAACAGATTTTCTATGCTCCACCGTATAAAATGTTTAAAATCACCAGAACGTGATCTTGATCTGAAATTTTTGAGTGCAAAGCATAGCTTATTACCCTTCTTTCATTAGTTATAACTTTTCTGATTTGAACTATGTAGCTGTCCCGAAAAATTCGATCTTTACTGACTGTTTAGTTTAGACAGATTTATGTGCTTCTCTGTAAATAAAATCGTGATAAATCTCAGAATAGTATTTTGACCTAAAAATTTGTGCATCAACCTGAGATCATAATATGTCTTTCATTAGTTATAAGTTTTTCGATTTGAGCTACTTAACTATCTCTTTAAGTATCATCTTTACAGACTGTTCAGTTTGGCAGATTGTTATGCTTATTTAGTATTATGCATATACTTAACGTTTATAATCTTTACTTGATCAATAAAAGTTATAAATTGGTTAGTATACAGTAGTTAATGTTAAATTAAACTTGTCAATGCTTGAACATGAGTGGATTTTATTTAATGAGTACTAACCCTACTAATGAGTTTTGTGAAGTTTTATGTGGATGTAGCTTATAAGATCTAATCAATATGGTGATATGAGATGAATAAGAAGACGCAAGAGCTCAAGCTTGGGGATGTGTAGGTGCATCCCAAGAACATATTCAAGAAGATACAATCATCTAAGCTTGGGGATGCCCGAGTCATCCCCCTATTCATCAACTAACATGAGGTTGTCTCGTTCATACTCTATATTACCCGTCCACATGATATGTATTGTCTTAACTTATATTATAATTGTTTTTATATGTCTTTGTTTTGCCTTCTTTAGTTTTATTAGGCTCTTTATTTGGTTTCTATTGCTTCTTTACTTTCACTTATAAATTCAAAACAACAAAAATATTTTCTTTTGTTTTGCTTCTTTGTTTGGTTCTTTATTTTGATTTTATTTGGTTTTTACTTTTGATTTTTATTTAGAGTTTTCCTTACTGTAGCTAGCATGTTTAGGTCTTGCTTAGCCTCTGGTCTCTTAGTTTATCAAAAATAAAGCACCAAATTTTACCCATTTAGCTTAGTTGATACATATGTAAAAAGTGATTTTCTGTTTTCAGCATCTACTGCTCATTGCACGATTTTTCATATTTACTGGAAACTCTAAAAATCACGTAAAATTTACTGATGTTGTATCACCGAATCCTCTGAATGCACAAAAATTGGCTAAAATTTCGGACATGTTTAAGAGCACCTAAAAATTACGTTTGCCAGCTGCTGTTTTTTGGACAGATTCTGACTTTTATTGCAAGAGTGGCCTCTTTGCGTTTTCATTTGATTCTTAATGGTTCTTACCTTTCATTTAGAAGTTGGCCATTTAAGCAACCTTTCTATAACTTAGAAACAAAATTTGATTTGGTTTAATAGCACCTTGGAAATATTATGTATTGCGCTAAGTGCCTAGCTAAAAGGCGTTAAACAAAAGCGCTTATGGGAGGCAACCCATTATTTTTTTATTTCTGCAATTTTTCTTTTATTGAGTCAAGGAATTTGTCTATTTCTATAGCAACTCCTTTGTATCTTTACTTTTTCGTATTGTTGTGCCAAGAATAGTCTCTAATGATAAGATGATGCTAAATTTTGATTGCTGCGCAGAAACAGATTTTTTCTGTTCACTGTACGAAAATTCTAAATTCATAGAAATGTGATTTTAATCTGCAATTTTTTGTGCGTAATCCTGATGTATGTACGCATCTTTTGTTAGTTCAAAATTTTCGATCTGAGCAACGTAAGTGCCTCAAAAAAATTCGTCTTTGCGGACTGTTCTGTTTTAGACAGATTATGTCTTTTATTTTGCATTCTCTCTTTTACTCGTGTTGAGTGGAATTCTTTTTTGTGTGGAAGAGCTTCACATAACATTAGTGGCAGTAGTTAATGTTTAAAGTAACGGTCATATTGCGTCCTTACAGAACATGTGAGTTTTTGATTGATGCATTAACCCTCTAATGAGATTTACTTTGAGTTTGGTGTGGCGCAAGTTTTCAAGGGTCAAGAGAGAAGAGTGATATAATAGGATGGAGAAGAGTGAAGAGCTCAAGCTTGGGAGGCTCCCATGGATCTCCCCAGCATATTTCAAGAAGACTCAAACGTCTAAGTTTGGGGATGCCTTGGGCATCCCCTTCATCATCGTCAAAATTATCAGGTCATCTAGTGAAACTATATTTTAATTCTTTCACATCATATTTGCTGTTTTTGGAGCGTCTGTATCTTATTATTTATTTATCTTAGCATCAAACACCGGTTACATTAATAAGTGGATCATCCCATATTTTATTTATCCTCTGTTCTCAACGTTTACTTGGTTAATGGATTATTTGTTGAAACTTAAAAATGATGTGTGAATAATATTGTTTAGTAGTTTATGTTTTCTTATGGTTAGTTTTAACTAGCTAATAGTGCATATTATGTTATTTTGATATTAACATGCATTTTCCTGTTCATAAGATGGTATGGAATTGTGGTATCCTCTCTGAATGATTTACTTGAATTGACTTGGCGCATGCTCACACATGTTCATGACTGAAAAATAAAAGTCAATTAAGCCTTGATGATCTATTTTGCCTAAGAGTTTTAGTATCATTTTTATGCCTCCGTTAATTTTATTCTGTCGCAAGTATGATTATGATGGTTATTACTCTCTTGATTGTCGCTTCCCAGTCTATTGCTAGCCTTCACTTGTACTGGGCGGAAATGCTGCTCGTGCATCCAAAATCCTCAAAACCAAGTTATCCCAAAGAGCTTCACATAACATTAGTGGCAGTAGTTAATGTTTAAAGTACCGATCATATTGCGTCCTTACAGAACATGTGAGTTTTTGATTGATGCATTAACCCTCTAATGAGATTTACTTTGATTTTGGTGTGGCGCAAGTTTTCAAGGGTCAAGAGAGAAGAGTGATATAATAGGATGGAGAAGAGTGAAGAGCTCAAGCTTTGGGAGGCTCACATGGATCTCCCCAGCATATTTCAAGAAGACTCAAGCGTCTAAGTTTGGGGATGCCTTGGGCATCCCCTTCATCATCGTCAAAATTATCAGGTCATTTCTAATGAAACTATATTTTAATTCTTTCACATCATATTTGCTGTTTTTGGAGCGTCTGTATCTTATTATTTATTTATCTTAGCATCAAACACCGGTTACATTAATAAGTGGATCATCCCATATTTTATTTATCCTCTGTTCTCAACGTTTACTTGGTTAATGGATTATTTGTTGAAACTTAAAAATGATGTGTGAATAATATTGTTTAGTAGTTTATGTTTTCTTATGGTTAGTTTTAACTAGCTAATAGTGCATATTATGTTATTTTGATATTAACATGCATTTTCCTGTTCATAAGATGGTATGGAATTGTGGTATCCTTCTCTGAATGATTTACTTGAATCGACTTGGCGCATGCTCACACATGTTCATGACTGAAAAATAAAAGTCAATTAAGCCTTGATGATCTATTTTGCCTAAGAGTTTTAGTATCATTTTTATGCCTCCGTTAAGTTTATTCTGTCGCAAGTATGATTATGACGGTTATTGCTCTCTTGATTGTCGCTTCCCAGTCTATTGCTAGCCTTCACTTGTACTGGGCGGAAATGCTGCTCGTGCATCCAAAATCCTCAAAACCAAGTTATCCTAAAAGAGTCCACTATAAATTCCTATGCATGGTATTTCAAACCATTCCAAGTAAATTTTCATGTGCTACCTTTAAAACCTTCAAAATACTTCTCATTTTGTGACACTGTTTTTAGCTCATGAGGACGTTCTAGTTCTGTTTGTTATCTTCCATACTAAATTAAGTTTCCGACTTGCATGCTTCATCTGCTCGTCACTAATTTTGCAAAGAGCTGGTTAGACCATTATAACATCTAAAAAGTAAAATAAAATAGGCACTCCTCCATGGTATGAGATTGTTGGCCTAATATCAGTAACTCGGAACCGCTCTCAACTTGTTTAGTATGGAAGATAACAAGAACTCTATTACTGATTCGTTGACAGGAACAACCACCTCTCAAAACATTTTTACTTCTGTTTTTAATAAAAAGCTCTAGCACATGTTAATCCCTGCTTCCCTCTGCGAAGGGCCAATCTTTTATTTTAATGTTGAGTCATCATCCTTTCTTTGAGCACTTTCTCGAGAGCATAACTGTCATTCTTAGTGTAATGTGTTTGTCCCAAAATGCGGTTATCCGCGGTATAACTATGATGCTTTTACCTTTGATATCTTTACATCTAGTCTTCACTTGAACTTCAGAGGTGCCTTGGCATTTATGTTTTGCTCCACTATTAAGGGCAAGCGAGATACCACTCTATCATGCTTTATTATGATCATTACAATCTTGTTGATATTTATAAATTTCATGTTATAAACTCTTAGTTCGTTGATACTTTTCGTTAGGTAACATGATTGCTAAGTTTTATTATCCGTACGTCATGCAATTATTAAATACCTGATCATAGCATTTACAATCAAAAATTATTTTGTTATCATTTACCTACTCGAGGACGAGCAGGAATTAATCTTGGGGATGTTGATACGTCCAAAACGTATCTATAATTTTTGGTTGTTTCATGTTAATATTATGCCTTGACACTTGTTTTTATATTAAGTTTATGATTTATTTGGACTAACCTATTAATAGTTGCAAAAGTGCACAATGTTCTTGTTTTACTCTTTGATGTGTAGGAATTATCAAAAATACAAGAGGAAACCTTGTTGGAGTCGAATTTGGACTTTTCTGAAATCTGTCTGAAAACTATTTTCGAAGATGGATCCGTTTCGGCCCGAAGATGATGTCAAATGGAAAAAATCTAGTCGCGAAAGTTGCAGGGAATTTTCTGCCGAACGTTCTGGACTTAAAATTCGGCCCAATTGGAGTCCGGACGCTCCAGATATCGCCGTCCCACTGCAATCCTAGATGGGATGACGGGAATCCGAGAAGCTATATAAAGGGAGGAAACCTAGGTCGTGACCAACACCTCATACCCACGAATTTCTAGCCGCCAAAGCCACATTTGTGCCTCCCCCATGGACCTCATCTCCATGGGGGAGGGCTCCCAAGAAGCCATGGAGGAAGGGGCCTAAGGGGCGGCGCACCCCATTCATGCCGGCGGCGCGGGAGGAGTTCCCCGCGCCACCGCCGGCGTCGGCGCCGCACTGCGCTCCTCGCTGTCCCCTTCATCATCTTCACCGTCATCTCCACCGTCAATTCCTCCTTGTATACAGTGGTTCATCCTCCCACAAACCTCTGTACCGCTCTATGTAAACATGGTGTTTGATGCTATAATATTTATCCTATGATTTATGTCATGCTTCCGTAGTTTATTTGTTCTTAGATTGCTTTGTTGAATGTATGAGGTTCGTTAGAGTTGTATGTTGATATGGTACTGTCCTTTGGTGTCCATTATATTTGTGCGCGCATGGATCAACATCTTAGGGTTAGTAGTATGTGCAAAGAAATGGGGTAGTTCTACCGGAGTGACAGAAACCTGAGGACTCGAACCGGTGAGTTGCACGTATGGGAGTAAGAGGACCATGAACTTAAGGCTATGGTTGGGGAAATCTTAATGCATTGTTAGTATTTGTGGATGCCTACTAACAATCCAATCATATAGTACTTGTAATCCCAAGTATTGGAGTGCATGTATATTTAGCCTTTCCACATAAAAAACTGCATCGAAGACAATGAACTAAGTATCTTCACTAATTAATCTTGGACAAAGCCATCACAATTACCACCACTTTTCCACACTCATGGTACTGTTAGTTTATGGTTACTTAGTGTACTTTATTGCTGCAGCACTAACATTTACTTTCTTGTATTTATTTCGCAAGGCTATCTCTCATACCCGTATTATTACTCTAGTACTATTTCCTAGATAAAGTAAACGTTTAGTGTGCGTAGAGTTGTATCAGTGGTTGATAGAACTTGAGAGAATACTTATCCTACCTTTAGCTCCTCGTTTGGTTCGACACTCTTACTTATCGAAAAGGCTACACGCGATCCCCTATACTTGTGGGTTACCACCTATTACTACACTTTTCCTATCCTATGAATCAAATGAGCCCTTAACCAAATCTTAGTCGCCCTCTCAGCCGTTGGATTTTGCATCGTCGTGCCAATCCGAGAGTCGCACATGGGTTACAAGTTACACAACTGTGTGCAATTAAATGAGATTTAGTTAAACTCTAATCGGCGTCCTAGTCATTAGATTTCGATTGCGATTCGTGCTAAACTCCGAATTGCACATCAAAGTCGACTTCTTAGTCATTAGATATGTGTCGTGATTTGTGCTAAACTCATAGTTACACATAAGATACAATGGTGTGCAACTGATTCAGATTTAGTTAAATCCAAATCGACTCGGATTTAGACAATCCCATTTTATTTTATTTTCGCGGAAGAAATGCATTTCCATTAAACTTGAAGAAAAACAACCCTCGAGGTAGCCGTGGGCACAAAAACCCGAGATCCACACCGAAATCAAAAACTTGGTAGCAAATTTTAGAGTCCGAATTTAGTTCAGTTAATTAGGTGATCAGTCTTGGGTAATCGAATGGACCGAACTTTACCTGAGAGAGTACTAGCCACCCTTGGACCGGATCTTCCCTAGGAGGGTCCAGATCGGGCACAGTCATCTCTATCTACTTCGTGGGGTTCGTTGGCTCACTTGTACGAGACCTTGGACGCCGTGCAGCGACTCTGGAAGGTGGACTGTGCGGCCGCCTCGGTGAGCGGCTTAGCGACGGTGGTGGCTATTCTGTTTGGCCATTTTGATGGCGAGGAGCCGAGGCGGGGGATCATGGTGTTGGTGTTGCTTCGACGGTGGCGGCTCCCAAATCGTGTCAGGAGGTCTTGTTTGGTGGCAACGAACAATGCAAGGTACCGTAGTGGCGTGAAGGGGATAGTAGTAACAAAATCGAAGGCGACGAGGACGATTGCATCGACTTTGGGCATCCCGGCCAAACTCCTTTGGATTGGAGGAGCGAGGCTGTTTTGCGGACTGTCTGGTCTTGAGGTGGCCGGTAGCAACGACGCCATGGGGTTGCAGCGACGACAACTTCTTTCCTCGCTGGAGGTGTCAAATGGAAGGGAAAGAGCAAGTAGGTACTCCCTCCGGTTTCGTATACAACGCCACGATCTCAATTCTTAGATACCAAGAAAAGAAAGACAACTATCAAATAGCATGATTAATTATGTGAAAAACCTCTTGTGTTCCGTACTAATTAAACATGTTGTATGTGTGCATCTTTCTCTATGGTTGCATCATAGCGTTAATTTTTTTTAAAAAAATAGTGCGCATTTAATAACACGTTATAGCGTTTTGAAATTTGTGTCGCTAAATAACGGTGTACAATGTCTGACTAATAGCACGCTACAGTATACTGCAATATTATTGCACCCTAATAACGTATTTTAAGACTGACGTTATTTTGTTATAGCGCATTATTTTTTTTCCTTGCTTACAACCTGAAGCACAGCTGCACAGGATAGGATGACGAAATTGCTGCACAGAACTATCTAGAACACTCTCAGAGGTTCCAAAAAGATAATCTAGAACACTCTCAGCACGTGATTTCGCACGTGGAAAAGTGCGTCACGCACCATTTTCGGAAATCTCAAGAGACACACTCTGTACTCTGTAGTCTGTACTGCACACCCACACCCACCCGGAGTCCCACCCACCCCCTCTTCCTCTGGAGATCGCACACCCCCCTCCCTGAAGCTCCCATCCTCTGCAGGCACGGAGATATGGACAACGACTTCGACTTCCCGGCGGCCTTCGGCGAGGGCGCGATGGGCGGGTCGGACGACGAGGACGAAGAGACCATGAAGAACCTCTACGCCGGCTCGGCGGGTGGCGCCGCCGTCGCAGGGGAAGAGGACGATGCGGGGTATGACGCCGCGCCGATGAAGGCCGGGGAGGAGAAAGAGATCGGGAAGGAAGGGCTGCGGAAGAAGCTGCTGAATGAGGGAGAGGGGTCAGAACGTCCCGGCGACGGCGACGAGGTGGAAGGTGCGGGCGGCTCGCCTTCCCGGCGTGTATTTTGGGCATTGACTTTTTTTTTTTCCGCTGCACGGTGAGATGGGTAAAATTGGCTGCTGACTTGTTTTCGTTATGGTTCTGGATGACGCAGTGCACTACACGGGGACGCTGGAGGATGGCACCAAGTTCGATTCCAGCCGGGATCGCGACACCCCATTTAAGTTCACCCTCGGGCGAGGTACCAGACTCCGACAGTCTTCTTTTCTCCTTCTTCTGAACTAGGAGTAATTTTTAGCAGTTCTTCACCCTGGGGCGAGGTACCAAGTCATGGGAGTAAGGGATTCTGTTATCTGATGGTTAAGATTCGAAATGTGATACTTTTTTTTCTTCGAATAGATGTAGCACTTACAGTTGGTTACAAGTTTACAGCTACCGGGCAGAGTGGCAGAGAATGCATTAGGATCCAGTTTAGTGTGACTCGACATGAGTGGGGATTGTTCCGTGTTGTTTTCCTGGTTCTTAGTCTCTAGTTTGGTCCCCTTTACGCACTCGATCTTGACTATCTCTGTTCAAACAGAGAGCACTAGCGCAGATCATGATTTACATTGTTAAAGTTGTAACTACAGTAATTCTTCAAAATGTGATCTCGTAAACGGTATATCAGGATCATGCCACACCACTGCAGTATTCCCAAATAACTGGTCTGTAACTAAGTTGCATGGACGATGAACCAGATTTAGATCATACCTACATTGGCACTGAGTTAATCTTCAGTCCGTAGTGTTGGCAAAGGCATCAAGAATCTCTTAGAATTCTCGCCTGATCCGGCTGCCCTTCGATAACACGCAAAGTGTCCGCGTACTGCAGTACCGGGCACACCTAGCCTAACAGAATTGGAAGCCCTGCTGCTGCAAACCTTTTGATAGTTTGTTGGAGCACGTCAACAACTACAATGAATAATAGAGGGGATAAGAGATTTCCCTGCCGTAACCCTCTTTTGATGTTAATACAATCCCCTGAATTCCGGAAGAATGGCCGTTTTCGCAGAGGACAGCAACATTTTTATCCACGTGGTCCATCTCCCATCATATCCTCTTATTTCCAATGGAAATCAGAGCTTCCCAGGAAACTGTGTCGAAAGCTTTCCTGAAATTAAGTTTTAGTATCATCGCCTTTCTTTTCCTTCTCCAACATGCTTGCACTAAGTCTATGGCATATATAAAGTTGTCTGCGATGCATCTGGTATCCATGATTTGTGTGATTACCTTCTGTAGTCTGGTTGCAACAGTTTAAAATATAAGTACAGGACGTTATGGTTCCGCAGCTAAACTGAGATGAAGCCTAGCTGTCCAGCAGCTAAATTTGTGGCTTTTTTCTTACAAGCAGAAACTTTCTGGAGAAACAATTAAATCTACATTTCTTTGTTGTGTTCGATTGTTCGCGATCTGGCTTCTTCTCTTTAACTTATCCTTTGTGCCAAAAGTCATGTTTTCATTCACAGCTACCTAGCTTTCAGTTGGGTGGAAGAACATCTATATTCTATATATAGCTTCAGGTTTGTCTGTGGGTGCGTAGTAACTGAATTGACAAGAAGTTTTGCATGTGTCATGGGGTCTGCCCATTTGGGTGCTGCTTAGCTATTCATGAGACTTTCTGCTCTGAATCATCTTTTCTCTATTGTAGCTAAAATGTGTTATTTAAGCATTATTTGAGAAGTAAAACAACATTCTTATCTTTAAATGCATGCAAATTACTATGCTTCCAGAGAAGAAGTGTATTCTAAGTGAAATGATGTTATTAGCCTTTGATCGCAGGCCAAGTTATAAAAGGATGGGATCTAGGCATCAAAACGATGAAGAGGGGCGAGAATGCTATTTTCACCATTCCACCAGAGCTTGCATATGGTGAGGATGGCTCCCCTCCAGTCATCCCTCCAAATGCGATGCTGCAGTTTGATGTTGAGCTTCTCTCATGGGCAAGTGTCAAGGATATTTGCAAAGATGGCACCATCTTTAAGAAGATACTAGCTGAAGGCGAGAAGTGGGAGAATCCCAAAGACAGTGATGAAGTTTTTGGTAATATACCATGCTCGTTGCAGTTGTGCCTTAATGCTTTTCCAGTGACCGTCAAGATTTATTCAGTTACTTGGTGCAGTTAAGTATGAGGCAAGGCTTGACGATGGGACTGTTGTTACAAAATCTGATGGTATTGAGTTCACCGTGAAAGAAGGTATATTGTTTGCCATTTTGGACATTTGCATTGTAACTTAGATTTGAAAGGCCATTTTCTCACGCAGGAATATTTTCTTTTCAGGGCATTTCTGCCCTGCCATATCAAAGGCTGTCAAGACTATGAAAAAGAATGAGAAGGTCCTGCTTACTGTCAAACCTCAATGTGAGTTTCTACAGTAATGTAGTTAGAAATCTTCTGGGTAATGTGGCAATGGAATCATATCTGATATATGTCATGTGGTGAACAGATGGCTTTGGTGAGGAGGGTCGGCCAGCCTCTGGAGACGAAGCAGCAGTTCCCCCTAATGCTATGTTGCACATTGATCTTCACTTGGTGTCGTGGAAGACAGTCATTGAGATAGGTAATGATAAGAAGATCCAGAAGAAGATCCTCCAGGAGGGTGAAGGTTACAACCGTCCCAACGATTGTGCAACCGCCAAAGGTATATTTTACTGTTCCTTTTACATGGTATAATCTCGGAATGGTACTGGGAATATCTAGTGCTTCCCGTGCTACTGCTCAAAAGAAAAATTTGAATGTTTCAAAAAATATATATCACAAAGTATGTTTCTAAAACCTAAAATTTTTAGGTCCAAATTCAAAACGAACATCGAGGAACAAAAAAGACAAATCTAGCATGAATAGTGTCATTTTCGTTTTGAATTTGGACCTAAAAGTTTGGACGTTGTAAACACATACTTTGTGAACACTTTTCGTAGAATTTTTTGAAACATTTAAAATCGTTTTTTGAGCGGTACCACTGGGAGCGCAGCTAAAGTGTTGGGAGAACTAGATATTCCCTCTGGTACTCTTTCCTGTTATTTGTATGTAAATGACATCGATCATACCCTGCAGTGAAACTTATTGGGAAATTGGAGGATGGTACCGTGTTTGTCAAGAAAGGTCATAATGGTGAAGAGCCATTTGAGTTTAAGACTGATGAGGAGCAAGTGATTGAAGGGCTTGACAAAGCAGTGCTTAGCATGAAGAAAGGAGAAGTTGCCTTTGTGACTATTGCCCCAGAGCATGCATTTGGTTCTGATGAAACAAAGCAAGATCTGGCTGTAGTTCCTCCCAACACAACTGTTTATTATGACGTTGAACTAGTGTCCTTTGAGAAGGTAGAATAATCTTAACATTAGAATGTGTTTGGCTGAGTAATTGATAGTCATGGATGAAACCTAAAATCCTCCATTTCATTTTCTGCAGGAGAAGGAATCATGGGAGATGAAGGATAATGCTGAGAAGATTGAAGCGGCTGCTAAGAAGAAAGATGAAGGGAATGTGTGGTTTAAGATGGGCAAGTATGACAGGGCTTCAAAGAGATATGGAAAGGTCAAAACTTCAAACCTATTACTTAAAGTAACCTTGTCCCATGCAGATGCCTTGCGTTAAATGAATGCTGACACTTAGTATGTTCTGCTTGGAATCAGGCTTTGAATTTCATAGAGTACGACAACTCCTTCAGTGAAGAAGAAAAACAGTTGTCAGGAGCACTCAAGGTGAGCTGCAAGCTCAACGATGCTGCATGCAAACTGAAACTTAAAGATTACAAGGGAGCAAAAGAACTGTGTGCCGAGGTAAGTAATTCTACGCAGAAACTGAGACAACTACTTTTAACAAGACATAATATCTGGGCTGACTGAATTATGGTGTCCAGGTCCTGGAAATTGACAGCACAAATGTGAAGGCCTTGTACAGACGGGCACAGGCACACACTCATCTTGTTGATCTTGATTTGGCAGAGATGGATATCAAAAAGGCACTGGAAATAGATCCCGAGAACAGGTTAACCTTAGTGCCACCGAATTTGGCCAAAGTTATGATCTAATAGTAAACACCGAGTCACAAGTTTACTTGAAGAAATCCTATCCTTAGGGTCTAGCTCACTAGTTAATGTTGTCGTGTCGATATTGCGACCATTTATTTGATCACCAATGACACGACCAGAATTTTAGAAGTTATTCCTTGTTTTTCTCTCAGGGATGTGAAGATGGGTTATAGGAGGCTAAAGGAGAAGGTGAAGGAGTACAACAGAAGGGACGCTAAATTTTACGGAAACATAATTGAAAAGCTGAGCAAGGCGGAAGCCGACGTGAGTTCCCTTTTCCGCCACCTCGTCTCTATACTCCTCCTTGGCTGTCGTTTTACAGTTGGTTTGCTGCTTCCAGGGCTGCGGGAGCCAGGGGCCAAGCAAGAAGCGCGGCCTCTGGCCTTTGGGAACGTTATCTAGGAGCCTCTTCACGACCGATGGCAGCAGCGGGTCCACGCTGCGGCTCGTGCTGAGTTTACTGATCCCAGTGATGGTTCTGGTGGCACTTTGTGTTGCTTACTACGTGCAGAGCGCAGTTCCTGAAATCGACTGCGTCAACTGCTGACGTGTCGATTCATGTGTCTAGTTTCATGCTTTCTGTGTTTGTATGTCGTGGTGGGTCAACTGCTCATGGTAAATATATTTGTTACGTTGTTCTGATGGCTGTTTCTTGTATGAATTGCCATTCGGCCATGTGAATGTTTTGTGTAATTATTTTGCTCTATTGTCTTGATGAGTCGGCACATGAACCATGTCTCGGTGAAGAAACAGAGCGGTGTTCTACAGAGAACTGTATGCAAGTACACTATAGCAAGTCTCAAGATAAAATCATCGGGGGAAATGGAGGAAAAAAGCTAAAATTCGACTCTACTTGTGTAAAATTGAACTCTGGAACCCAAATACATTCATACGACAAATTTTAATGAATAAAAATTTATACTATTTGATAAGAATCTGAATTCAACCTGGAATTACAAAAAGGAGAAATGGATCTCCAAAGGTTTAAATTTAGGAAATATCCTCGCATTACCAATGATAAATTGGTAGATTCCATAAACTTGACGCTATTCAATTTCAGTAATACTCCAGCCCAAAGTCACTTACATAAATTTAGGAGTATGTCTCAACAGCCATCATTTACATAAGTTCTGCACATAAATGATAATTGAATCCAGCCGCTTGAACCACTCCATCAGTTAGAGCATATATACACACAGTTCAGATTTGCCCAAAATCTAGCAATGGATAAACTGAAGTGCATTGGCTCTCCCTGGTTCTAGAACCCAGAAGTAAATGCTTCAATAAACAAGCATTGTTCAAAACTGAATTATAACAGGGTAGCATAATGAGGTTCAAAACTTTTCATTTTCATTAGAAGTGAACAAATTGAATGCCTATATATAGTAGCCATCTGATTTTCTTATCCATAGGATGCACAGGATTTCTTGAGCAGAAGGATGCACAGAATCAGAAGTATATTTCTCACGAGGCCGTAAAGACGAGTTCAACTATGCTATTTACCGTTCTTTGAACAGGTCGTATGATTCATCAAATTGTCATCAGCGTCAACAACTGAAACCTCTGCAAAAAAGTAAACCTGCCTGGAACCCATACACAAACAACAGATACAAAATGACAGTATAAGATTGATCTATTCGTGTGGCTGGAGACAGCTTCTACTGGATTACTGGTTCTCAGGTCATTGCCTCGTAGGAGCTAAAACATATCTGACAGAGTCTTGCTAATTGCTTCCACCTGAAACATCGTTTGCATTGGTATTCTCTTTGATGAAAGCTCCCGGAACCGCTCCTTGAAATCCTCCATGTTCTTCACTTTCAGCTTACCCACGTCCCTCTGAGCAATGATATAAATCAAGGAAATCGCAGAGTGAATGCCCTGAGCGGTCACCATTCCACTTGCATGTTCCTCAATGACGATATTCACCAGTTCCACAGCCTGATCGCATATCCTATCCAGCACATCTGGAGATTTCGGCAGACGGTCCAGAAGAAGCAGGAACTCATCAGTGACCATGAAGCATTCCAGCAGCATCTCAGGCACATCATGATCTGCAGCTGATGATTTGGCTTCCTCATCTGTACAGAGCGCAAGGATTGCAGTGGCAGTCTCCTTCCTGACTACAACATCCTCAATCTTGAGTAGATCACTGAGCCTTTTCATCCCCCCTGTGTACAACAATCTTTTCCTGAACACATCAAACTCTGCCAGTATTGCAACTGTAGAAGCTACCATCGCCAACATTGACGCTGAACTTCCAAGCCTATCTGCCCTCTCCAAGGTTTTCATTAGAACAGCTGGTAGCTTATTCTGTTCGGCTAGGATCTCCCGGTTGGGCCTGTGCATGGACAAATTAAGGAATAATGAGATCCTCTCCTCAACATCACGTTCCCATGCAGATTTCCATTTCTTCTTAAGATTTAAGAGAACAGGGACGAGGCCTGGCCACTTGTCAAGGCAAGGATGCACTCCCTTCGATGTTTTAGACATTAGATGGATCAAATGCAAGGCCTCTTTCTGCAGTACTGAATGACCTGAGAACTTGTCTAGGATGTCTTGAATTTGTTCCTCTGAAGGTGCTATCAAGGGGGAAGGGAGCGTATCAGCAGTGGTAGAGTGGGGAAGGTCTGAGTGATCCAGGCACCACGCAGCAATCATGTCACGGAGGAGGTGGTTTGGAACAGTGAGTGAGTGGGCCAAGGACTGTCCAGTTTCTGGGCAGGTATTTTTCTGTGAAATGAACCACTGTTGGTATGATTGATCAACAGACTGCAATCAAGGAAAGCGAAAATACTGTTACTGGGTAAATATAACCATAAGAGAATTACAGTATATAATCAGTGAAGTGAAAAACACTTTAGAAAAATAGATTACAGTCCTCTTATAGTAGATGATCATGGGAACTAATGACCAACCTAGCATTCAGGAAGAGAAGGGCATAATAGATAATACCGATTACTTAGAACCTACATCTATGCAACCATTTGATGAATGTAAGTATCCATCTGTCAGTTTCAATGTACGTACCCTTCAAAAAGTTTCAATGTACGTGTTGGGACATATATTTCTTGGAAATAAAATAGTGAACGAGAAAATGGTGAATTTATGATATTTCTTGGAAATAAAATAGTTATCATGGGACATATATTTCTTCAGAAACAATACATTGCAAAATTTTAGTACAATGGGAACATAAATGATATTTAACAGCTTACGAATATCACAACTTGCCAAATAAGTTAGACTCAAGTACAAATATGAAAATTCTAACTACTACATATAAGAGTAAGTGCATATTATTTTATTATGATCCAGGACAATATAAGCTTGTACCTCTTTCTTTCAACGCACAATCAATTCGATTATTTTACGAGATAGAAACTAAAAATATGATGCAATTCAAGAGGAAAGTACATTGATAACCGAAGTACCCTGTCATTAGAAAAACGATCCCATGTAAAAGGTTATATGAGTCTCAACTTACATTAGTGTTGTCAGAGAACAGAACTTCAAGATACTGATAATAATATTGGAAAGTTCAATCCTGGTTGGAGTGGCTGCTATTGCTACCGACATTAATAGTTCATAACAAATCAACAATAATATTTCAGTGATTAGTGAGCGGTGAATAGATTGCCTTTTCGGCATAACATGAGTTACGAAGAACACAATTGAAACATACAGCCATACAGTGAAATTCATTTGGTGTGCAGGAAGCAACTGCAAGAGCTTGTGACTTACATATCCAGAAGCCAATATAACAGCATCATCCATTGCTCCTCCATGCAGTGGATCAGCCTAACAACACAGCATAATGGTGAAATTAGTATATTGGTAAAGAGGCTGAGATTCCCACGAATTTGACTCGTGGAAGTGTCATAAAATGATGAAGTAGCAGAGATGGCTCAATCATTTGATAGAATGCTACTGTTACACATGAATACGATGCTATTGGACTTGAATAGAAAAGAAAATTTTATCCAAATTCTAATAGTTCTTAAACGAAGAAAAGGATATGCATTTTTCGAAATAGCACGAGATTTTCCGCTGTTTTTATCCAGTTTGACTTTGAACGATAATTTTCAATTGATCACCATGTAGCATTGCGTTGTGTAAAGGCAGACTATATGGCAACAGCCAACAAGAACTACACAGCGAGATGTTCTTGCACAAAAATAAAAGACCAGACAATTCAGCATCCGAGCAACAACAAGAAATAGGCACGAAAACGAGGGAAACCAGAAGAAGACAGGAAACAGAATCAGAAATCCCAAGAAGCAGAGACCGTGACACTTACATCACCAGAAAGCCATTTGGTGGCGAAATCGCGAGGGAGTTTCGGGGGCTCCACTTTCTTGTGAGAGAGGTCCATGAGGCCCGTCATTGCCTGCTCCATCTCGGCGAACGCTGCCTCCCCTTGGGCGTCGTCCGCGGTAGCCTCTTGGATCTTCTTTTTTTTTTTTTTTTTTTTTTTTTTTTTTTTGCGAGTACAAGGGGCTGAAAAGAAATTCAGCAAATTACAGAAAGGTCCTCCAGAAAATCAAAATTACAGTCCAACCCTCCTGCAAAGTCGAGCTCGTCTTCCTCCTAGGCGCCGTCGGTGGCGCGCCGCCGCTCCAGCTCTCCTTGACCTTGGAACAAGAGCTTCCCCGAGCGGACGGGAAGTCGCCGATCGTCGGCCGCCGCAGCAAACCTACACCATCGGAATCCGCCGACCTCGCGCTGAATCCTCCGTCCTCCTGCACAAAAGTCGTCGACGCCGGATCCGCCGTCCCGCGGCCTCCGACGAAGGGGAAACCGCGCACAACAACTCCAGAGAGCTGCGAGCGCGGGCGCGGCAGAAGGTCGTCGCCAGAACTCCGTGAAGCACCGCCGACGAAGAAGAAGCCTTCCACCTGCAAAAACACCACCAGCTCCGCCCCTTCCTCCATGGCGACGCCGGCAGGACACCCACTCACCCCTACATAGCTATGCACAGATCCGGTGATTCCCCGTCCTCCCGCCGCCGGAGCGGCCGCCGGAGGGCGGGGAATCAAGCGGATTGACGGCGCGGCGGTGGTGCGAGCGAGAGGATCCAAATATCGCCCTTCTACTGTGGACGGGGAAGGGAACGCTCCAAGGTTGCGTTATGAAGGAGGTAGCCTCTTGGATCTTCGCCAATGCACTTCGCATCACAGCGGCGAGCTCAGGCCGCGTGTGGACTACAGGCTGCTGCTCTGACCTGGCTTCCTCATTGATTCCAGTTGTTGCCGCCACCACGGGCACCGAGTGTGACGTGCCGGGGACGTCAGATGTTGTGCTCGCCTCTCCCGGGGTTCTTGCTGCTGAGCTCGGTAAGGAGGGGGCGGAGTTCTTGCGGACGCCTAGAACCTTCATGGCAGCCTTCCGCGCTCCTCGCCAGAATCTTGAGGTGGAGGTGGAGGAGGAGGAGGAGCTCTCTTGTGCGCGAGCGCGATCCCTGGCCCTGGCCTGGTCTTCTATTGCCGTCTGGACAACGCGAAGCAGCTGTTCTTCCAAGGTCGTGCTCGCCTCGCTCGTGGTCGTGGAATCGACGGAGGCTGGCGTCGCTCCAGGAGGCGCGCTTGGTCCGCCTCCGTTCGTCCCTCCCGACATGATTGCTTCTTGGTTTCTTGCCGTGGGAGGAGTTCTTGGGTTGCTGCCGCCTGCCGTTGGGTTCCTTCTTGTTTTGAGTTTGGGAGGGAATATGTGATCTGAAGGCGAGAGAGGGATTGGTCTTTTATAGCCGTGAGGGCGTGAGGCCGTATGGCTTGGGTGTGCAAACGGCCGGACTTCTGTTTTCCTTTCTGTTGTTTCTGGTGGGAATGTAGGTCGGTAATCATCTTCTGATCACTGACTTGTGTCTGATGATGGATGAATGTCAGGGAAGGCACATCGTACGAACGAGAGGTGCCATCAAGAAGAGCCAACCACTGACTCCCTGGCGGGAGGGCTCCCTCATTCGATCATGCCATGGTGCAGCTACTGTGTAGCATTGTCTTCCAACTCTGTAATGGCAAGCCTTTGAGTGATTCACTACAGTCATCCTCTGCTTGGCATTTGATCGAACACGTCCAGCGCCCAGAATCACGTTTCCCTTGGCCCGGCATTTCGTCGAGCATCTGCGCCTCGACACACCGCGCGCAGAAGCAGCTCAGCTCACAGAACGCACCGGGAAGCAGGAAGCGGCGACTCGGCCGGGCACCTGGCAGTTGGCCCGGGCCGGACCAGGACCGGCGAGAGGGTCGGCACGCGGAGCACTTGTGCAAGGAAGAGGGGTGGCCGGTTCGCCTCTGCTGCCGTGGCCGTGGTCGTCGCGGCGGTGTCCGCCATGTGCGTCGCCACCCGCATAGTGGCTTGCCGTTCTTGCGCTCGCCCGCGTGGCTGTAGTCCCGCCGCAAATCGACGCGGCGTCGGCATGTATGTGGCTGGGGAGTATAGAGGGGACATGGCGAGATGGAGTAAGCCAGGAAGGGAGAGTGGAGGAGGAGCGTCGTGCCTCGTGAGGATTGGTAGATGCGCAAAGCTGTGCTGGTGGAAGTGGGGAGTTGCAGCCTTGCACAGGCGAGCACAGGAGCGCGCTCGTGTTCGAGAGTGGCAGATTCGTGAGAGAGGCGTTCAGTAGAACGAGTTACATGTAGCCCCTTTTTTTTGGAAAAATTCAAAAACCACAGTTCAAAGTTTCAAAAATTCTGAAATGATTCCTAGATATAGATAATGATGACTTCCATCAGTGTGCAAAATCTGAATCCTAATATTCTGTATTTTTTGCTGTGTAAAAATAACAAATTTTAAATCTGAGGTGGTGACTGGTGTAGATTTTGAAAAAATTCAGAACTGTCAGAATTTTTCTTTTTCGTGTAGGCTGGAATACAAAATACTTCACGTTAAAAATTTGCAGCACTTTAGGTACATCATTTTCACCTCTGTGATTTTTCTCAGAATTTTTGGAAACTTAAAAATATTAATTTAAAAAGGGATACATGTAGCATGGTGTTTGGTTGCCAACTAGCACATGAGCTTTCTTGTTTACCATCTGTTAGATCTGCATACAACTTGCTAGTGGGTGTGTGTTTTCTTGTTTAGCATATGTTAGATCTGTGTAGAACTTGCTTGTTACAGTCTGGTAGCTTATTGATACGTGTCTAACCTTGTTGTTAGGGTCTTGCTTGTGTAGCCTATTGATGTTGTAGAACATGATCTGGTAGCTTATTGATGTTGTATGTGTGATCGATGTAGGATTCGATGGCCGATGACCTTAGCCAGGCTCTGGTCCCCATTGGTGACTCTCAGATCCCTTCATATGTTGCCGACTCACAGCTTGACATCTCCTTTGTGGATCCGATCGGTACCGTGGTTGTGTTGGACCTTGTGCAGAAGCTTGTGAACAACGTAGCTCTGACGCTGAAAGCAAAGATCGCCAAGGCTAAGGCCCAGGTAAAGAGGACCATGAAATGGCTTCCATTCATGTCCACCTTCGTTCTTAACCACATGTGCACACTTATCAAGACTGGGGTGAGAAATGACAAGGGTTTAAAAGAGGTCCATTTCACTGTCGTCGCCAAGGCTCTATCTGTGCACCGTGGGGCTAAGGTCACTTCTACTTAGGTGTACAACCACTTGAGAAAGTGGAGTCTCATGTGGCTCCAGGTTAGCGAACTCAGAGACTTGAGCGGGGCACAATGGTATGAGGACAACCACATGATCATCCTCGAGACTGGCCACTATCAGAGGCACATCATGGTTAGCACAATGTCCTTCAACTTGTTTCACTGTCCACTTGTTTAACCTTCCAATGTTAGGATCACCCCAAGGATGCGGAGTTCCTAAACAAGCCCATTCTAGACTACACACAGATCAAGACCATTTTCTCCTATGGTCTCGCCACCGGCAAATTTGCCATGGGCTCAGGTGATCCCCTCGGCATGCCCACAACTGACTTCTGTGACACATGGGAGTCCAATACCATCATTCTCTATGGTCCAGAGAAGCCGGTTGATGGCCACGGAGACGCTAGAGCTGGAGCTGGAGGGAAGGGGAAGAGGGGATCCCTCAGGGGTGACGAGATCGCGACCTTCGCGAGCATGATCGATGTTGTCAAGGACGTCGCCCAGGCCATCAGGGAGAGTAAGCATACTGACATGCACCCTGACCTCTACCAGGCTGTCATGGATGCCGCTGGCTTCAGTGAAGAGGTTCTCATGCTGGCTCTCGGCGGTGTCAACTTTGTCGCCATGGCAGAGCAGCACATGACCCTCTGATTCAGGACCTTCTTCGCCAAGTACTACTAATGGGTGGTGGTGGCCGTGTGGAGCTGGGGGTGGTGGTGGTGGCGGTTGTATGATGACGATGATGATGATATATACTTTGGGATTAGGTAGGGATTCAAAACTTCTCTTATGGCATGTTTATTTTGATGAGGTGGTATATACTAACCCCTTGTATGATGGTGAACTTGATGGTTGTGGTGGTGTTAGGTTAACACCATAGTGATAGGATTAACTTGTGATCCTCTTTTGTAATGATTATGCATGCTGCTCTACTTTTGATGCTTGTTATGATGGTTCATTCATGCGTCTTGATGATCGTTTGATATTTGTGTGTTGCTAGATGAACTGGTATGTGGTGTAGAGAGGGATGCATCGAGGAGTGTACAACTTGTGGAGGAGCTGCCAGGAAGAAGTCACCGGTTTCTCCCACAACAGCTACGAAGGATTTGAAACTTTGGATGAAGCACAGAAGAACTACTCCAACTTCCTGAATCCTGAGAACGCCAATGAAGTGGTAACCCAGGTGGCAAATCAGGTCCAGCCTAGTAGGATCAAAGACTTCAAAATCATCGTCCTAGTTGTGGTGATTGCGAAACTCTTGTTATTCTAGATTGATGTGTATGATCGGATCTATAATCGGATGTTGTAATCCGCCAAAGACTGGTAAGGTCACCACATTTGAACATAGGTAACCACAGCGGGGCCCCTGTGGGCAACCAAACACGGTGCACTTGCTTATGCCGAGCCCCAAATCATGGTTTGCAGCCTATTAAAACAAAGTGGGAGTTGGTATCCCAACCCATGCAGGCAAAGCTTTTGCAGGGCACCAAACAACTGACATAACATGGCCTAGAGGCTAGACCAGCCGGGCCAAGCCCCCATGGCCTGGTCTGAGAGGGCTCAGTAGAATACTAGGCTACCAAACACACGCCAAATGCTTACATACTATACCCTCTTTGTGCCCTGGGCGTGACGTTTAGGCAGGTGCTAACAGACGACAATTCTCGGTCACGTCATGCAGACACACGTATGGGTGAACATTGTTTTTTAGGCGCGGTGGATAGGATGATCGTCTCACAACATGAGAAAATTCCATAAAACTACCACATTTGGAGCGAGATTAGTGAGTCAATATTGCTTTTAGCAAAAATTTCAAACAACCACCAGTTTTGTGGCATGGAGTAACAAAACGCTTTTTTTAAGCACATACAGTAGGGACCCCTACTGCTCATTTTCCATTTTCAATAAAAACGCCCAGCAGGCAACTATTTACAAATTATTACATTTCCCACACAGTTGAAATGGAGTAACAAAATGCTTGATAACCATTTGCCACACAATTGACATCGAATCAGTGCCACTAAATCTAAAAGGTGGGGTTAGCCTCCTCTCTCCTTCCTCACATCTTCATCTCCTCCTTCACGCCGCTAACCTAGGGAGGGGTCTCAAGTCCGGGTTGATGTCGGCAAGGCACAATACTACCTCACTCGCTGAAGGCCGTGGCGAAGTCGCAACACCACACCACATCGGGGATTGAGGAGCACGACAGGAGGCAGCCGCGCACCACCACAGACTCTCTTTTTAGGCTATTCTGGCTCAACATGGTGGCCTACATCGATGTACTAGGTGGTTAGGAGGGCTCTGAAACATCGGATTGGACGGGGTCGCTCTATTTCGCTCGACACTGCCAGAACATCGTTGGTAGTGTTTTTTTTCTTCTGCTGGAGTGGGGGAAGTAGGGCTCCAAGGCTTAATTGCTTATGCATGGAGGGTCTACGGGAGTATTAGAGGGGTTCGTGGTGGCTTATAAATAGTGTTAGACCGAGATGTATGGTGATGAACGGCGGTGCCCGGCTCTTCTTTGTCAAGGTTGTCTCTGTAGGGCGCACTGGAGTCGATGCAGTGGCGTGAGAGGCTCGCCATGACTTTCTGGTTATCCTTGGGTGGTTGGTGCTACTCGGTGCTACTTCTTCTAGTGCCAATTTCTCGCTGGAGCAATGGTGGTGGTGGAGCTCGTATGGACGAATTTGGGCGAGGGAGAGGTAGCGCCGAGACGCTGATCAGGGGGAAAGTGTGACGCGATGAGGGGAAGCTCGAGGAGCCTTTTATAGAGAGGAGGATGGCCAGCACGACTGGAAGGCAGAACGAGGTGCGGTTTTCGGATAAATTCTGCCCGTTACTATAGAAGATCAAGACACCTATGAGAGGTGGGCGAGATCTTTCACCGAAAAACACATGCACAAAGGAAAAAGTGGGTTGTCAACTCTGTGTCAAATGGTCATCGTCGCATTTTGCTACTCCACACCTAGAATGGGCGGTTATTAAAAAAATATCAAAAGTGGTGCCAACTCGCTAATATCGTGTCAAATGTGGTAGTGACTCGCTAATTTCACCCATTAATTAATCTCTCATCATTAAATTCATGCACTAGTCAACAAAATCAAAAGTTTGAACTGATGGAAAGAGCCAAGTAATATATTTATATGGGAAATAGTGGGGTGCCATGGTGGGTAGTAGCACACCCCGAACTGGCCATTGGATCAGCCATATAGAGCATTTTGGCATCGCGTGAGATTAACGGCGTTATCGTCCGATTTTTCCCCATCCCGCACACAACCAGCCCACCGCCGCCCGATCCCACCACGCCCACCCGTATTTTCCCACCCGTGTGGCTAGAGAAAAATTTCTCGCTTCCTCAACCAGCCCCTCCCAACTCCAGGTTCTCAGCTTGCCGCCACGGGCTCCTCCACGGCTCCACCTCCTCCAGCGCGCCGCCGCGAGATCTGGCGGTCGAGCGTGCGCGCATTCCTATCCCAAGGACGTCATGGGCGGCCTTGTGGACGAGCCCCACGGCACCGCCATCTACGGCGCGCGGACGAGCCCGGCGGCGCCGCCATGGACGTCGAGTTGGAGGTCCTCCCACCTGCCGCCGCGTTTTCTTCTCAGACGGACGTGCCTGAGGCACTGGAATAGGTGAGGCCAGCGACGTTCCGGCCGTCCAAAAGGCTGCAGGAGGCGGTCTCAGGGAGGATGGTGGAACCAGGCCGGAGGGACGCATGAGGTCGCCCGCAGATTTTCTTCGATCTGAATTTTTTTCTCCGATCTGGATTTGGTTTGCTTTTTTCTCGATCTGGTATTGCTTCACCGTTTGAGGGAATCAGGTCAATGTTGCTTTTTTATACATGGTCTCCTCCCGATCTAGATCCCAAGTGCATTCAAATAATAAAGGTAAAAATGTATGAGTGAAAAATTGTGTTAATTATCTCGTAATATTTTTCTATCCAAATTCCATGTTCATCCAACTTTATTTTACAGAAAACCTGGGGTGTTGTTTCGTGATTTGTTATGATTTTCTGGGTGGCTGGTAAAACAACAAAAATTCGAGCCTGCTTGCTTCTCGGTATTTACGAGTAATTAAAAGAACTTTTCCATGTCCTAGTTTGTACTTTGTGGAGATAATAGAGCATAATCAAGCAAGATTACATGGCATGATACAAAATTACTGGTGCGGAGGAGAGAGACAAGCCGGCACAACTCCATTTTTGTTGTTGTTAACGGGCACGGATCTTTTTCTGACACCAACGGGTACGGCTACTAAAACGATGCGGTGCCGCATATGGAGACAGAGACGGAACATTTAACAGAGGCTAACGACGCATGCATCACGAGACAATATCGAACGGTTCTAAAGACATGCACCGCTACCCTCCATGGCACCAGAAATAGTGGGGTGCCATGGTGGGTAGCAGCACACCCCAAACTGGCCATTGGATCAGCCCTATAGATCATTTTCGCATCGCGTGAGATTAACGGCGTTATCGTCCGATTTTCCCCATCCCGCACACAACCAGCCCACCGCCGCCCGATCCCACCACGCCCACCCGTATTTTCCCACCCGTGTGGCTAGAGAAAATTTTCTCTCTCCCTCAACCGGCCCCTCCCAACTCCAGGTTCTCAGCTTGCCGCCACGGGCTCCTCCACGGCTCCACCTCCTCCAACGCGCCGGCGCGAGATCTGGCGGTCGAGCGTGCGCGCATTCCTATCCCAAGGACGTCACGGGCGGCCTTGTGGACGAGCCCCACGGCACCGCCATCTACGGCGCGCGGACGAGCCCGACGGCGCCGCCATGGACGTCGAGTTGGAGGTCCTCCCGCCTGCCGCCGCGTTTTCTTCTCCGACGGACGCGCCTGAGGCACTGGAATAGGTGAGGCCAGCGACGGGCGCGCCCTGCTGGCCGTCACAGGTGTCCAGGAGGCTCAAGGACGCGGCTGTTCCGGCCGTCCAAAAGGCTGCAGGAGGTGGTCTCAGGGAGGATGGTGGAACCAGGCCGGAGGGACGCACGAGGTCGCCCGCGGATTTTCTTCGATCTGAATTTTTTTCTCCGATCTGGATTTGGTTTGCTTTTTTCTCGATCTGGTATTGCTTCACCGTTTGAGGGAATCAGGTCAATGTTGCTTTTTTTCATGGTTTCCTCCCAATCCAGATCCCAAATGCATTCAAATAATAAAGGTAAAAATGTATGAGTGAAAAATTCTGTTAATTATCTCGTAATATTCTTCTATCCAAATTCCATGTTCATCCAACTTTATTTTACAGAAAACCTGGGGTGTTGTTTCGTGATTTGTTATGATTTTCTGGGTGGCTGATAAAACAACAAAAATTCGAGCTTGCTTCTCGGTATTTACGAGTAATTAAAAGAACTTTTCCATGTCCTAGTTTGTACTTTGTACGTGGGAGATAATACAGCATAATCAAGCAAGATTACATGGCATGATACAAAATTACTGGTGCGGTGGAGAGAGACAAACCGGCACAACTCCATTTTTGTTGTTTTTTTTTTACGGGAACGCAAGCATTCCATTAGGACACGACGAAATCGTCGGCCACCAGACGGGATACATCATCCGGGTAGTCGGACAGCCACAAGAGCTGGTCTGTTCCGGACTCCCTTATACCCAGCGCTGCTAAGCAATGTGCAGGCTTGTTACATGCCCTTGGGCAATACTCAACAACATAGTCATGAAATTCCATAGTAAGACGGTACTTGATATCTAGGAATAAATGACCCAGGCGTGCATGATCAAAAGAATTCGATGTGAGCGCTTGCTTCAGGTTCAGCGAATCTGTAGCAACGATGACACGGCCAATGCCCATGTGGTCAGCTTGACGTAGTCCATTTTCTACAGCAAGAGCTTCAGCATGCAAAGCATCAGACACGTTGTTGCTCCGTCCTGCTGCAGCAAAGATAATGGTACCCAAGCTATCCCGAGCGACCACACCCCATCCTCCTGCTTTATCAGTTTCCCGGAATGCACCATCGGAATTGATCATGATGAAATTTTCCGGTGGAAGTTGCCATGTAGGTGTTGTGCTAGGAGATGGTTTCGGTTTAGGCTTGAAGAACTGGTCCCATTCAGCAACATGGCGCTGGATCAAAAACTGGAGCTCATCTACCGAGTGCCGTTTTTCCTTGTGGTTTTCTCTATTTCTTTCACTCCACCATGTCCATAGTAATGCCACCGTCAACATTTTTTTCTCATAGGGCAGATTCACTAGTTGCTCGAGCACCCTCAAAGGACCCTGGCATTCCATCATAGCAAGCCTAACATCTTCAATCTGGAGTGCTCGCCATATGGGCTTCACATGCTTGCAGCGGAAAAAAAGATGTCCACCATCTTCAAACAGCTTGTGGCAGACAACACATCTGGGTATCAAGATCAACTCCTTTCCGAGCGATATTCATATGAAGGGGATGGCTATTATGGCTGAATCTCCATAGAAAATGGTGTACCCTTGCTGGACAGTGCAGGCTCCACAAACTGCGCCAAGAATCCCTCATCCATGAATCACCAGTAGAAGAAAATCCCCTGCCGCTTTGTTTCTGCAACTCAATCGAAGCAAGCTGGACTCTGTAGGCTGATTTAACTGAGAACAGCCCTTTGGTATCATAGTGCCAGGCGATCCGGTCGTCAGTGTCAGGTCTTAACGGAATCGACAGAATTTCCTCTACATCCTCCTGATTAAAATTCTGACGGACGAGTTGTTCATTCCAGCTCACACTATCATGGTCAATCAGCTCAGCGACCCAAATAAGTTCAGAATTTCCTTTGGGTGTAATCGGTTTCCTAGTTGTGCCCCTTGGGATCCAAGGGTGTTCCCACACTTTGATCTGCGAACCATCACCCACCCGCCATATGTAGCCATTTTTTAATACATTAATACCTTGGAGGATACTGTACGGCTACTAAAACGATGCGGTGCCGCATATGGAGACAGGGACGGAACATTTAACAGACGCTAACGGCGCACGCATCACGAGACAATATCGAACGGTTCTAAAGACATGCACCGCTACCCTCCATGGCACCAAATCCGCGTTGATATTTATATTTCAACATTGCACTCGTGTTTAGGCTATTTTAGTTTTTAGCGTAGGCTCGGTGTAGGCCACAAAATTTTCTTCTACCTGAACATGGTGTTAAATTTAAAACTATTTAGATCTAATAAAATGTCATGTTTCATGCATTAGCCAACACAATCAACTGTCCGAATTGATGAAAATAACTAGGCAATTCACATATACATTTAAACCCCCTCTCAGGTGTGACACGAAATTTCAACACGTGAATAGAAAAGTGACAATCTCTTGAATGAGAGTAGAGGTTATACGTGAGAGGGATAAGAGCAAATTTATAGATAAATTATCAAAATCAGGACTCAAACTCAAGACCCTGAGCTCTAATAACGTATCGATTCATGCACGAGCCAACTAAATTAAACGTTCAAACTAATGAAAAGGCTAGTGTTTCAACAAAACTTAATTGCATCTCAAAATCTGGAGGAATTTGACAAAATGACACACTTTTCCTGAGACTTTACCCCGTAAGCACATCTTTCTCTATGTTTGCCAAAATAACACATATTTGATTACAACGTGGACTAAATACCATATTTACTCCTTTTTCCTCCGGTCTAACTCCAGGCCGGTTTTCCTCTAGCTTAAACCGGTCTGATCAGGCGTAGCTTTGGGATCGATTGATCAAAATCAGGAAGAGTAACGCAGGCTTTGGTTGGGATGTCGCTTCGTCTCTCTCCTCTCGCCCCGCCGGGCGATCCCCAAATCCTTGATTCCGCCACCAAATCTCATGATCCAACGAAATCCAACGAGGAATGAGACCAATCTGAGGACATCACACCCCTGAAATCCTGCAAAAAGAGCTCCCCCATCCAATTTTCCACCCAGTCTTCCCCACGGACCAGCCTCCTGCCACCCGAGTTCAGAGAGATTGAGATCCATCGTTCGTCGATCGAAAAATCCATACAAAAGCCTGCTGATCCTCCGTTCCAGAGCAGAGCGGATCCTAGCCCCGTCCCATCCCTCACCTCTGCCTAATCCCACCCCAATTCTATGGAATCCTCCCACCCCATCACTATCGCTCTCCCCCCCGCCCTCCGCGATCACCGCCCACCCGCGATCCTCGCATCCACCCAATCGCCCCACACCCCAATTTCTGGTACCTGGAGTTGCAGCTGTATGGTCTGCGCACTATGTCCAGATTCATCCCTCCCGATGATCTCGTCGCGCCGGATTCACTCCATCCCAGCACTCACGCCCCCTGATCCAGGCGGAAGAGCTATAAATCAGCAGAGCGGCCTCGTCCCTCTCCACACCATTCGACACCACCCATCCAAAGCCACCCAGACCATGGAGCACCCAAGCAAGTCCACCACGGCCCCCTCAGGCTCCTCGTCCACCCCGACACCCCGAAGCTCCATCTCCATCCCCGCGGCCTCTGCCAAGCTGGATGCCATCGCGCCTACGGCGCGGAATGCCGGAAAGGAGGTGGTGGTGGACAACCGCACGGAGGAGGAGAAA
Organism: Poa pratensis; assembly: GCA_947311845.1. Taxonomy (NCBI): domain Eukaryota; kingdom Viridiplantae; phylum Streptophyta; class Magnoliopsida; order Poales; family Poaceae; genus Poa; species Poa pratensis. The sequence continues at coordinate 7,989,311 of CAMZMU010000125.1, forward strand.
GCCCCAATCCTCGTCAACTTCGCTGCGGCGCGCGGCATGGCCCCGGCTTGGCTCCTCGCGGTGGGCGTCCTCCTCTCCGTCATCGCCATCCCATCTAGGCAGCTGGTAAGCTATATGAGAAATGTCTGGAGAATCAGAGGCACGCTGGAATCAAGCCAGCTGGCGGACAAGCGATTCGTGCTCAGCTTCTCTGAGGAGGGAGACTTCGAGCATGTCACCAAGGGTGGCCTGTGGAGATACCAGAAGGAGGCGGTCCTCATCCGCGAGCTCAAGGTCGGCGAGGACCCAAACACGGTACGCTTCGAGCGGATGCCGATTTGGGCCCAGTTCACCGGCATCCCCTACTACCTGCTCTCCAAGCAGCTGGCAAGGGACCTGGGAAAGAAGCTCGGCGAGTACGTCTCCATCGACAACAAGGCACGTGGCGACATCGACAACAAAATTCTCCGAGCCAGGGTGCGCCTCCCGGTCGCCCGGCCACTCCAACGCTGGATCACCCTCAAGGACAAGATCTCCACCAACAAACAAGAAGTCATCGTCGGGGCCCTCTACGAGCGCCTGCCCAACTACTGCATCCTCTGCAGCGTCGTCGGCCACAAACAGGAGACCTGCAACCTGCCGGAGGAACTGAAAAAAGTAAGGTACACTGACAATTTTGGTTTTCAGGCAACTCACCCGGATGACGCGAGGAAATGGGACCTGCCGGAAACTGCAGGGGAGAACGGTCGCGCCCTCCGCATGGACATGCCATGGCGAAACATGGCTGCGATCGGACCCAGCTATGCCGCCTCGCCAACCCAGCACCTCGCCATCGTCGAGCACGTCGCAGAGAGGACTGAGCTCCTCTCCGTGCACGACGATACCACCACCAATGACAACCTCAGCGCCACGCCTCTCACGCCTCCCATGATCACTCCGACCCACACCGGCGTGACGGACAAGGAGACGGCGCAGCTCGCCTCCGACAGCAAAATCACCGACAGCAAGAACTGCGACAACACCAAGGACTCTACATCGACTCCTATCCTTGGCGAGCAGAACGGCGACAACACCAAGGACCCTGCACCAACAAATGTCCTTGGTGACCTGACAAGGAAGTGGAAAAGGAGGAACAAGGAGTACAAGCCAAACCAGAGCGACAGTGACAAGCACAAGCTCGACACCCCTGCAGAAAAAGAGTCCGACAAGGCAAGATGCAAGAGGTCGGGCAGGGACAGTCCAGGCTCTGCTGATCACAACCCAGGTGAGGGATGCTGCAAGAAATCAAAGGAAGAGAGAGCTGCTGATTTCGGAGAACCAGCTGATGGATGGAAAGGATCGGAGGTGGAACAGGAAGCAACCAGCCCCGGGGCTGCTGGTACTCTGACAGGCGCGACAGACAGCGCCTATCAGAAGCAATGATACTCTTAGGATGGAACTGCCGGAGTTTGGGCTACCCCGGACAGTTCATGAGCTGGTGCATCTCGTTCGCACTCTCAAGCCCAAATTAGTGTTCATCAGCGAGACTAGACAGGGTGAGAAAAAAAATAAAAGAACTTAGATGGAGGCTAGGCCTCAAACACTGCATTACGCAGAATGGTGTTGGCAAAGGTGCCGGAATCGCTCTGTACTGGGATGAACAAATAAGTATTAAGGTATTGTCCGAGGGACCGCGCTACTTTGATGTGTTAGTAAAAGAGGACACCATTGGCCGTTCATGGCGGTGCACCTTCGTCTATGGTGAACCCAAAGCCTCAGAGAGACACCACACGTGGACTACATTACGCAGAATCAAACCAAATGCCTCTGAACCTTGGCTTATTATGGGCGATTTCAACGAAACAATGTGGCAGCATGAGCACTTCTCCGAAACTAAAAGATCAGAGAGGAGAATGGCTGATTTCAGAAACGTCATCTCCTTCTGCAATCTCCATGACATGGGTTTTACAGGTCCTGCTTGGACCTTTGACAACAAACAGAAAGGGAGGAAAAATGTCAGAGCTAGGTTGGACAGAGCCGTAGCCTCAGATTCCTGGCCAAAGATGTTCCCTGATGCCAAGCTAACCCACGTCTGCTCCACCCGCTCAGACCACCTCCCCCTTCTGCTAGAGCTGGAAAATCAACCGCAGTGTGATAGGTCCAGAGAAATACCAAAATACGAATATATGTGGGAAAGGGACCCCAACTTACCGGCTGCTATAGAGGAGGCATGGAACAGCAGCCCTGCCGGCTCCTCTCTGTGTGACCTGATGGGCAAACTAAAGAACACAAGAGACCATCTAAATGTATGGAGCAAAAACACCTTCGGGAATGTCACAAGAGATTTAAGAAAAAAGAGGAAGAGAATTGAGGCGCTATGGAAGAAACCGAGATCTACCCAGCGTGATGCAGAGGTCCAGAAAATTAGCTCTGAGCTAGACGAGCTACCCCACAGAGAGGAGATGATGTGGAGACAAAGGTCCCGTGTTGACTGGCTGCTTGAAGGCGACAGAAACACAAAGTATTTTCACAAGAAAGCTACTTGGAGGCAGTCAAAGAACAGAATCCGGAAAATTAAAGGGCTCGATGGGAATTGGTCTGACGACCCTCAGGAAATAGAAGATCAGGCTACAGATTTCTTCAAAGACCTATACACCTACGACGGGATTGTGGAATCTGACGAGCTCATTAACATGCTGCACTCACCGATCTCTACAGAAATGAACAAAGAGCTATGCTTGCCCTTCACTGAGAAAGAAATCAGTGATGCACTGTTCCAAATCGGACCCATCAAAGCCCCAGGACCGGACATGATGCCAGCCCGCTTCTTCCAGTGCAACTGGGCCGTCCTGAAGCACGAGGTGATCTCTGATGTCAAGGAGTTCTTCGAAAACTGCAGCATGCCTGAAGGATGAAATGATATTGTCATCGTTTTAATTCCCAAAGGGCAAAATCCTGAATGTTTCACTGACTACAGACCGATCAGCCTCTGCAATGTAGTCTACAAGATCATTTCCAAATGCTTGGTTAACCGCCTCTGCCCCATCCTTGATGGAATCATCTCGGAAACTCAAAGTGCGTTCATTCCCGGAAGATTAATTACAGATAATGTTGTGATTGCCTTTGAGAGCTTCCACAAAATCCAGAGAAGCAAAAACCCCAGAAGCAGCCATTGCGCCTACAAGCTGGACCTGTCCAAGGCCTATGATCGTGTCGACTGGGCATTCCTTGAGAAATCCCTGCGAAAGCTAGGCTTCGATGACACCTGGGTCAGATGGGTGATGACATGTGTGACTTCGGTTAGGTTCTCGGTCAGAATCAATGGTCGCACCCTTGCTCCCTTCACCCCTTCCCGTGGTCTCAGACTAGGTGACCCCCTAAGCCCGTACCTTTTCCTCTTTGTTGGAGAGGCTCTCTCCTGCATTCTCCAAAAGGAGACGAGTGCAGGTTCCATTACTCCGCTGAAAATTGCTAGAGGCGCCCCAGGTGTCTCTAACCTGCTATTCGCTGATGACAGTCTACTCTTTTTCAAAGCCAATTCAGATGAAGCAAAGGCTATCGAGAAAGCTCTGGCGATGTTTCAGAAATGCACAGGACAACTACTCAGCCCAAACAAGTGTTCAATTTTATTCAGCACTGCCTGCCCTCCAAACGCTCAAGCTTCCATCAGAGGAATTCTTCACATTTCCAGGGCCACCTTTGAGGAAAAATACCTGGGTCTGCCCACACCCGAAGGTCGTATGAAAGGGGATCAATTCCAACCCATCATGTGCAGGTTTACCAAAAGGCTCACAAATTGGACTGAAAAATTCATGTCTCATGCCGCCAAGGACACCCTCATCAAAGTTGTGGCTCAGTCACTCCCTAGCTATGCCATGTCTGTTTTCAAGATGAACTTGGGCTTCTGTGAAGACTACGAGAGGCTGATCCGTGAGTTTCGGTGGGGTGACGAGGATGGCCATAGGAAGGTCCATTGGACTGCATGGGAAAACCTCACCAAGCCTAAAGGAAAAGGGGGTCTTGGTTTCAGAGATATCCACCTGTTCAATCAGGCACTGCTTGCGAGACAAGCCTGGAGCCTAATCCAAAACCCCAGCAGCCTGTGTGCTAGAGTCCTGAAGGCTAAATACTACCCTAAGGGTAACATCCTTGACACCGTCTTTGCCTCCGACCCCTCACCTGCCTGGAGAGGTATTGAATTTGGTCTGGAACTTCTCAAGCAAGGAATTATCACCAGAATCGGGAATGGGAGAAGCACTCAGATTACCCGCGACCAGTCGATTCCTAGAGCCAATAGGCTTAAGATCACCACTGTCAAAAAGAACACTAGGCACAGATGGGTGAATCAGCTGATTAAACCCGAAACAAACAGCTGGAACTCTGATCTCCTACGCCAGCTCTTCTGTGATCATGATGTGGATGCCATCCTTCAGATTCGCATCCCAAACTCCAGCGTGGAAGACACTGTGGCTTGGCACCCTGAAAAAACGGTTGTTTCTCTGTCAAAAGCGCATATCGGCTTGCTCTGAACCTGAAACACCAGAGCCTGAGCACCAGCAGCAGTTCGAATATCAGAGGTGATCGACCGTGCTGGAACACCATCTGGAAAGCCAAAACCCCTCCCAAGGTGAGGGTGTTTGGCTGGCATGTTGCTACTGACACCCTTGCCACCAAGAAGAACAAATGGAGATGAAAGTTGGAAACAGACCCGTGATGCTCCATCTGTGGTCGCGAGACTGAAGACACCTTCCATGCCATCGTGTCTTGCACCAAAGCTATCGCCCTTCGTCAGGCCATGCAAGATCACTGGGTCATCCCTCCTGAATCCAAGTTCATTTACACGGGTGAAGATTGGTTGCAATAGCTCCTAGGCCAGGAAGATGAGAACACGCAGGCCAGGGTTCTCCTCCTGCTCTGGAGAGCCTGGCACCTTCGCAACGATTGCATACACAGGGATGGCACTGAATCGATCTCTAGATCAGTGCAGTTCCTACTCCCTTATTTCTCGAACTCTACGATCCATGGACAGCGCTGCATGTCTGCGAAAGGGAAGGCTCCAATGTTTCCACTGACGCCTACAAACTCACCTGTGCAAAACCCGCCTACCCACTGGCGCAATCCTCTTCCAGGCTGGATTAAGCTAAATTCTGATGGCTCCTTTCTCAGCCATCAGCGTATGGGCGGTCTGGGTGCGATAGCCAGAGACTGCAAGGGCAATACCATCTCCTGGGCTTGCGAACCAGTGGGCACCTGTGGCAGTGCTGAAGAAGTGGAAGCCAAAGCTGCCGTCCTCGGCCTTCGACTCCTTGCCAACCTGGGAATCAAAAAGGTCGAGCTGGAAATGGACTGTGCAGATGCGGTCAAAGCCCTCAATTCCTGCCTCAAAGATAGATCGGAAGTACGGGACATCTATGAAGATGCTAAGAAACTACTACACACCTTCGATGATTATAGCATCAGACACATCAAATGGGAGAGCAACTACAGCGCGGATGCACTGGCAAGGTTTGCCAGCTCGCGGGCCTTCTACCCCCTATCGAACTCGCTTCCTCCATCCATCCAGGAGCTTGTTGATCGGGACAAGATGATGGCCATGGGCATGATTGACTAAGCTCTCTTGTATCTCAAAAAAAAATCAGGAAGAGTAACTGCTGTAAAAACATTACGTGCCCAGCGCCGTCGCCGCATCTCCAGACGGACCTTGGCCCGCCGTACGTCGCATCTGCATCTCGCCGGCTGCCGCTGAATCGCCCTGCTTGCTGGCCGCCGCTCCGCCGCTGCATCCAGGTTTGTATTCGGTCGCCGATCGCCCGATCTGCCTGACACACCCCAAGTGTGTAATTTGGTCTCCGTGATGCACTTAGGTGCCCTAGATGATGGAAGACGAGTGCTAGCTGGGACACAGTCTTGAGGAGGATTGTGTACGTGCTGCGACATGGCCGAGCCGGAAGCTGCAATTCCACATGATGGGTTAGTAAACTAAATTTATTAAATGAGTATTTAAGAATAGTTATGGCCTGACCATTTATTGTTTTAAAACTCATGCAATTTTGTAGAGAAGATGCCGTGGAGGTGCCGGTTGTCATGTATAAGATGACCATCCGAGTTCTTCAATTTGTTGCGAAGCTTGACGATGACACTGAGCGTCAAATTAATGAGCACGATGTAGAGTTCGATGTTAACATGAGAGGTTGTACCGTTGAGAAATTGGTTGAAATGCTTGGGTCCAAAATTGTTTGGGGTGCCTGAAAGGACAAGGATGTCGCCTAGAGGGGGGTGAATAGGCGATTTAAAACTTTTTTGGTTTAGCCTTGATAATTGCGGAATAAAACTAGATGTTTAAATTAACAAGGCAATAACCTAAATAAACTAGGTCACATATGTGCACCAACAACTTATGCTAAGCAAAACAAGTAACAAGGTGATAACAATAAAGGATACTTCAAGAACGAAGGCTATCATAATGTAAAGTGCATAAGTAAAGAGCTCGGGTATAGAAATAACCGAGGCACGCGGAGATGACGATGTATTCCCGAGTTTCTCATTTTTAGGGGAGTACGTCTCGTTGGAAGGGTGTGAGTTTCAAACTCAAGACGCCACAAATGGCCTGATACCGTAAAAAGGTATGTTTGGAGATGCGGCGATGGCACTGGGCACGTAATGTTAGTTACTCTTCCTGATTTTGATCGATCGATCCCAAAGCTACGCCTGATCAGACCGGTTTAAGTTAGAGGAAAACCAGCCTGGAGTTAGACCGGAGCAAAAAGGAGTAAACATGGTATTTAGTCCACGTTGTAATCAAAGATGTGTTATTTTTGTTAAAATTTGGGCCCAATATGGGGCAGCCCAAATAAGCAAATCTGAAAATCACAAATTAGCCCATGTGCATGGCAGAATTTTGGAGGTGCTAAAGTTTAGTCCCACATTGCAAGTTGGAGGAGACAAACACCACATTATATAGTGGAGTGTTGTACCACTTGGTGTGTTAGTTGAGAATAGAAGGCTCTCTCGTGCGCACTCCTCGTCCTCCTCCTCCGCCGCCGTCCGTCCATCCGTCTCGTCACGACACGCCGCGGGTTGCGGGAATGAGCCGAGCCGATGCCTATATTTTTGCTGTTCAGAAAAATCGAGTCGTGTTAGCGTACACGTACAGCTTAGCCAATTCGGATCGCTACCGGATCGTGAGCTGCTGTAACCGACTCGAACGTGTGCGACGTGGCCGGCCCACGTTCTACCCGTTAGGGTTTCCTGAACCGCACTATATATTGCCTTGCACTACCATGCGCCGTCACACACCGAACCAATCTAGGGTTTTGCCATCTCGTACCTTGCGCCGCCACCGTAGTCTACTCCATCCCGAGCGCCGACGTGCACCGGCGTTTGGAGAGCAGGTCTCCGGAACCACTCGCCTTTGTGATCCTGTACGGGAGAGGGCGAATTAGGTTTTTGGGAAGCGCTTCGCGCGATATCTCGCCGCTTCCACCATGGGTCATCTACCAGCTGGAGCTGCGGACCATCTCCGCAGGCGTCGAATTCTTTGACCCGTCTTCACCAACGTCATCGTCAACAACATCACCGCTGCCTTCGACGCGGTGAACCTGTCTGCATCGACTGCTGCTTCCTCTACAACCGTTCGGTACGTGCGACGTAATTCGAACTGTTTTACCATGGATCTGTTGCCATTTATGTTGCTACTGTTCATGTTGATTAGTACATCTAGTGTTGGAAATATGCCCTAGAGGCAATCATATTGATGATGATATTTCCACATGTTTATGAATATCTGACAAAAGAATAATTGTCATTCCGTCCCTTGAATAAACTATCATGATATTGGTTAATGAATACGTGATTCATTTGTGAAACCCATTATCTCTATGATGTTATTCTAAATAGGTTCCTGGTCAACAATCATATGAGGGAGGCATATGATTTAGTGACTAGCACATGTATTGAGGGATGATCATGTTTCACGGATCATTGACATGGAGATGTCGATCAATAATGTGGACTCATGCTACGAACATGGAGTTGGACTGACCCACCATGAGACACTGTGAGAAAATCTATTCTTTCATGTCATCAGCTGATCTTATACAATGTGTATGTTGATTCCTTAGACCTGAGATCTTCGCATATCGACAAATCCCCTCCCCAGGCTTGGGTCATTCTGCGTTGCTAAAAAGTTGGGAATAAGAAATAGGCTCCCAGGTAGGCCTCGCTCCCACCGCGCTCCCTCCGTCGGCCGCCGCTCCGGCGCCGGCGTCCCCGTTCCTGTCCCCTTAGTCGCGGTAGGTTGAGATGGTAAGTGGTCAGCAGAGGGTGGCGGCGCCGTCGAGCCCACAGTCGGTGTTGTCCTCGTTTCACCGGAGTATGGAGAGGCTGGTCGTGTCCGGGCTAGATCTGTCGCCGGGCTCTTCGTCTTCAGAGGCCCCGGGCAGCACGCGCCAGGAGTTGGCGGCTGCGGCGCAGAGTGCACCTCCGCCGGCGGCGAGCAAGGTGTGGTGGCGGCGCCGGTGCAGGGGCGGCGCGTTCAGGACCGTCTGGTTTGGTTGGATCCTGCCCCGTCCCGCAAGTCGCTCTGGAGGAAGCGAAAGGCGGCGGAGCTGGCAGCAGAGGCGGGTCCGTCGCGCCCGCGCTCGCCGGTTCCCCCAGAGTTGCATGGCCTCTGCTTCAAGTGCTACCTGCCGGGGCACATGAAGGCTGATTGCACCAACAAGCAGGTTTGCCTCAGGTGTGGGGAGGAGGGCCATGGCTCGAGGGAGTGCACCTTGCCGCGTAGCCCGTTTTCGGAGGAGGAGTTGCGTCGCGAGTTGCTGGCGAAGAGGGCGCGGCGGGCTTCTCTGCCCAGGCGCGCAGCGCCGAACGGAGCCCTGCTCACGGGACAGGGAGGTCAGCACAGTGGAGTTGCTGCAGTGGAGACAGCGTGACGCCCACTGTCGCCTGCTGCTGCCCCGTGGGCGCCGTTGGTGCCAGCGGCGTCTCATCAGAGGGAGGCCTCGCCGGTGGCGGAGTCTTGGGACGTGCCGCTCTGTGTTGTGAGGAGGACGCCAGGCATGCGGGACATGGAGCACAGGCTTCGCTTCGCCCTCGTGGCGTACGTCGGCGGTCCGCGGCCGGAGGTTTCCTGCGACTAGGTTCAACGTGCGCTGCGTGTCAAGCTAAACCTCACGGAGGAGGTCATCTCTGTGCACCGCTTCTTGCCGGAGGATTTCCTTCTGGTGTTCGCTACGGCGGAGAGTCGGAATTGTGCGGCGGCGTCGCGGCCGTCGCTGGAGTGGCATGGGTTCTCGCTGTTCTTTAGGCCGTGGAACAGACAAGCTCAGGCGACGCATGTGTCGATGCGTTCCAAAGTGGATCTGGTGATCGAGGGCATCCCGCCTCATGCTTGGGACCTGGATGTGGTGGAGGGCCTGCTTGGCACATCTTGTGTCGTGGAGGAGTTTGCGCCGGAGTCGTGCAGCAGAGACAATCTGGATGTCTTCAAGCTGTCGGCTTGGACGTCGAAGTTGGAACTCATCCCTTCTGCTAGAACACTGGTGATCCCTGAGCCCGCGTGTTCTGGCGAGGAGACCCCGTCGCCGGCGAGAGAGTTCTCTGGTGAGTCTCGCAGCCCGACGCCGGTGTGGCGTAAATCGGTTGTGGAAACGCTGCAGTATAAGGTGCTGATCCATGTTGATCGTGTGGAGGAGGATGAGGAGTGGGATCCGGTGGGCCACTGGTGTGATCCTGGTTCCTCGAGCAGTGGTCAGAGCGGTTTGCCGGACTCCGACGATCGCTTCGGCGGCGGCCGCGGCGGCGGTCGTTCGTCTCGACGGCTGCCGTGGAGGTTGGGGTCTCCTGACCTTCGTGGTGGGGGCCACCATGCGGGGACAGGCGCCAACGGGCGGCAATGCACGTACAGGCAGGCCGCGTACGCCTCCATGGCTTGGAAGATTCCACCGATCATGGCTGGACGGGTGGTAAGATCGACGATGCAGGAGAGATGCACGGAGCGCCCGAGGTACGTCGCTGCTGGAAGACTGCGGGGTGTGGCGGCAAAAGCTGTTGTGTCCCCCCGAGTGTTACAGGTCCCAGGTGCAGACAAGGCTGGGAATCAGCTTTGTAGGGATCCCGAGGCGATCAGGCCAAAGCTGCCTCCCAGTGGGCAGGGTCAAAAGGCGGTCAATTTGGCCGTGGTATACGAGCGCAGGGTTTCTGGCCTTGGCCGCGAGCGTGAGGCAAATGGCGGGTTGCCATGTGCAACTACTTTGGGCGCTACCGTCTCTGAGATGGGCCCCACAGTGGTTGGTTCGAGTGCGAAGGAACAGGAGCTGGTGGCGCTGGACTCGAGCTCACTAGTAGTTTCATCTGAGGATCTCGTGCTTTCCTCGGATCTGTTGGGATCGGGGACTGCCTCGGATGATGCTGAGTCCTGCACAGATGGCGCCGCCTCAGAGGAGGAGTTTTTTGAGGCCTCTCTGACTAACACGGCAGACTTGGAGGGCCCAGAAGCTGACAGCACTCTGGATGTTACTGGACCGGACCGCGAGGACCTAGATGCGGGCCGGGATTTGGGCGTTATTGGGCTGGGCCGTGAGGAATCTCCACCCCAGCTGGTTGGGCTTACTGATAGACCTTCTTCTTCCCTGCACCCAGTCACGCCCCCACCGGTAGAGCACCATACTCTGGAGTATAACCGTCTCAAGACCTTCTGTGCGAATGTCTTGAAGACGTTGGCCCCTCCCCTTCTTCGTGAAGTGGAATCCAGCGCGCGGCCGCCGGTGACCCCATTCACGCCGAGGAGACACACACGCAGTTTGGGTGCGCCGGTGCCGGTACCAATTGACAAGCCCATGAAGAAAGCATCGGTGGCAGAGAATGTCCTTCTCAAGGCGCTCGGCGTTGTCCCAAACAACATGGTGGTAAATGATGCGGCGCTTCAGGACTTCAAGGCGCTCTTCGACTCGCCTTTGAAGGAAGACCACTTGCGCATCATCGCCGGCATCTTTGGGAAGGCAATGCCGCCCTTGGCGGACATTCAGGATGGCGGGAGTCCGCTAGTGAGCGCACATTGATGCGGTGTGTTCCTGGAGTTGGAGTACATAGATCGTTTATGGATCTAAACCTAGATATCCTTAATTGGAATCCTCGCGGATTGAATGATCCTGCGAAGAGGAGTGCGGTTAGAGAGTTTGTGGAGTCTGTTCATGTAAATTTGGTGTGTCTTCAGGAAACTAAGCTTGCGGTGGTGGATCGTTACACAATTCTGTAATGCTTGGGGCCTTCTTTCGATGGCTTTGCCTACCAGCCGGCGATAGAAAACCGAGGAGGTGTTTTGGTAGCTTGGGATACTACGGTCCTGAGCTTTTCTCATGTCAGCATTGACACGTTCGCGCTGACAGGGGAAGTAACTATGAGGGACAATAAAATCTGGTGGTTGACGGTCGTGTACGGGCCCCAATCGGAAGCAGACAAAATCCAGTTCCTTGAGGAGCTGGCGGAGCGGCGTCAACTGTGCCCGGGTCCGTGGCTTGTGCTGGGAGATTTCAACATGATCTTGGCTGCCGCGGAGAAGAATAATTCGAACCTAAATAGAAATATGATCAGCAGGTTCCGGGAATTCGTGAATACGCATGAGTTGAGAGATATGTACCTACATGGTAGGCTGTACACATGGAGCAACGAGCGAGCCGTCCCCACTATGACTCGCATAGATAGAGCGCTAGCATCTGTGGATTGGGACATTCAGTACCCGGAGTCCATCCTTCAGGCCCTGTCTAGCAATGTGTCAGATCACACGCCTCTTCACCTGTCACTTGGGGCGGCGTTTAAGCCTAAGAGACGCTGCAGATTTGAACTCTTTGGCTGAAATTGGAGGGTGTGGAGGATGCTATCCGTGAGGGCTGGCACTGCGATGAGGCAATTGTGGACCCTTTCAAGCGTCTTGATGCTCTGTTCAGAAACCTGGCGGCCTACCTGCAGTCTTGGGGGCAGCGCAAGGTCGGCAACATCAAGATACAACTAGCCATTGCCAATATGGTAATCCTGAGGTTGGAAGTAACGCAGGACAGTAGGCATCTGTCCAGTGGAGAAGTATGGCTCCGGCGTACGCTGAAGCTTGCAATTCTCGGTCTCTCTTCCCTTGAGACAACCATGGGGCGACAAAGATCAAGAGTTAGATGGCTACGGGAAGGGGATGCTAACACACGTCTGTTCCATGCGGTGGCCAACGGCCGGCGTGCGAAAAACTTCATTCCGGCAATCATAGTGGGAGATAGGTTGATCACTGATCAAGTTCAGAAGGAGGAGGCATTCTTTGATGCTTATAATGGGCTTTTGGGTACTCTGCAAACCAGAGAGCATACTTTGAACCTAGATTTTATTGGGCTGAATGCTAGAGATTTACATGAGCTAGATGGGCTCTTTTCTGAAGAGGAAGTGTGGGCAACGATTAAGGAGTTACCGCCAGACCGTGCTCCTGGGCCCGATGGTTTCGTGGAGCTTTCTATCAGAGGGCCTGGCCCATCATCAAGTCAGATATCATGGCAGCTCTGCTGAAACTAGCAGTTGGTGACGGCAGAGGTTTCAACAAACTCAACAGAGCCCTGATTACTTTGATTCCAAAGAAGCAAGATGCGATGGGAGTTGGAGATTACAGGCTTATTAGTTTGGTTCATAGCTTCTCCAAGCTGTTTTCTAAACTATTGGCGAATCGCTTGAGGAATCATTTGGCGAGTCTTGTGAGCACCAATCAGTCGGCGTTTGTTAGAGGAAGGAGCCTCCATGATAATTTCCTGCTAGTACGTCAGGTGGCCAGGAAGATCAATACAAGGAGGCAAAAAGGAGTTCTCATCAAGCTCGACATCTCGAGAGCTTTTGACTCCCTTTCTTGGGCTTTTTTGCTGGAGGTTTTGAGGAAACTAGGGTTTAACGAGCACTGGTGTAAGTTGATCTCTATTCTTCTATACACAGCCAGCACTAAGGTTTTAGTCAATGGAGTGCCGGGCAGGAGAATATATCATGCTAGAGGTTTGAGGCAGGGGGATCCTATTTCCCCCATGTTGTTTGTGCTTGCCATGGAAGTGGTTTCAGCAATGGTGGTTAAAGCGGTGGATGAGAATCTTTTCTTGCCATTGGTGGGGTGCACGGCGAACCAACGTCTGTCAGTTTACGCTGACGACGTGGTTATCTTCGTCAGACCAGACCTGATGGATTTGGTGGCAGTTCGGCATATCTTGGGTCTCTTTGGTGAAGCATCGGGGTTACATGTGAACTACACAAAGACCTCTGCTATGTTGATATGGGGATCAGATGAGGATGATGCTCTAGTGGCGCAAACCCTAAACTGCAACTTGGCTAAGTTCCCAATTAAATATATGGGATTGCAGTTGGCGTTGAGGCCCTTGACTAAGGCGGAGTGGCAACCTATGCTAAACCAAGTCTTCCATTGCGTCCCGGCCTGGCAAAGAGGCATGATAGCAAGGGAAGGCCGGCTTACTTTGGTGAAATCTGTCATTGCAGCGAGGCCGGTGCATCACCTACTGGTCATGGATGCACCCCTATGGCTGTTTGATGAGATAGACAGATGGTTGCGCAGTTTCTTTTGGGCTGGAACTGATCATGTGCTGGGAGGGCAATGTTTAGTTGCCTGGGAGAATGTCTGCAAGCCGGCGTGTTATGGTGGGCTCGGTTTCAAGAACCTAGAGTTGCAAGGCTTAGCGCTAAGGACTCGCTGGGAGTGGTTGCGCAGGACAAATCCATCTAGGCCGTGGCAGGGGCTCCCCATGTTGAAAGATGAACCAGCAGCCGCGGTCTTTGATAGTCTTGTTTGCATCAAGGTCGGTGATGGCAAACGCACTCTGTTCTGGAAGGACAGGTGGTTGAATGGGCAGGCTGTGCGTGATATTGCCCCTAATCTTGGAGAGCTGATTTGCACCAGAACAAGGAACAAGAGAACTGTCCATGAGGCCTTGCGTGAAAATAATTGGCTCCTGGACATCAAGGTTCCTATGACGATGGAGTTGGCAAGCCAATGCGTCAGCCTTTGGCTGGCCATTGCCAATTTGCCACGGGATACAGAGGAGAGTGATGTGTTCACTTGGCCGGCGTCTGCTTCTGGTAGATACACTGCTAAGTCGACATATCAAAGGCTTATGCAGGGTCAGATCAGTTTTGCGCCGGCAAAAGGAGTTTGGAAGTGCTGGGCGCCAGCTAAATGTAAGATTTTCATGTGGTTGGCCTTACAGTACAGGATCTGGACTTCGGAGCGTCGTGTACGACATGGACTGCAGGACAACCCCGACGATTGCATGCTATGTCTACAGGAGCCTGAAACCACGGATCATATCCTCATGCGCTGCAGCTATTCCAGGCAGGTGTGGTGGCATTGTAGCACTAGACTGAGGGTTGTGATTGATCTGCCTACGGTGGAGGACAATCTAGAGAATTGGTGGATGAACCTGAGAGCTAGGTTTGCAAGGAAGCAAAAGAAGGCAGTCGACACCCTAGTCACGCTCATCTGTTGGAGCCTCTGGAAACAGAGGAATGCACGAGTTTTCGGCAACACGGCACAGCAATGCCCTGAAGATGTTCTGGTTACCAGGATCATCGATGAGCTGAAGCTGTGGGTGGCGGCTGGAGCTGGAGTTGGAGACCTCTTTCTTGAGTGGTTAGCTTAGTTTGGTGTGAGTTCGGAGTGTGGCGACAGTTTAGTTGTCTGCAACTGTAACTGTCGTGCTTGTACTTGTTGTTCTTCTTCCATAAAAATCTGGTATGCAATTGCATACCTTCTAAAAAAAAGATCTTCGCATGAGCTTGGGATGTGTAAGGGATTTACTTTGGGGCTATCCAACGCTACACCGTGAAAGGGTAGCTATAAAGGTAGCTTCGGTTTTGTCACGAAACATGCTGCAAGTCATGGTTGATCAAGATGGGATTTGCCCTCCGTCCAACGGAGAGATATATCTTGGCCACTCGAATGACCGGATCCAGAAAATGTATGGCCGTACTCTCGGTTAAGTGTTAACCGTGTTTCAGGGATTCCGTGTCATGGAAATCGAGAAAGATGATCGAGCTATTACAAGAATGACAAGTTCTCACCTTGAGCTTAATCAATATCGCACGGCAAAGGGAAGAGGTATATTATATTGTGGAAAGGTTCGTCCGATATGATCTTTACGTGTATTTGGGAGTCGGCACGTCTTGCTAGAGGCCGCTACCGATTATTGGTCGAGTAGTGTACTCATGCCATGTCCGTCTATACGTGAACCTATAGGGTCACATACTTAAGGGGTATGGAACATAGTTTGGATACGATCCATCTTTTTGTGTTTATAGTGCTAATGGGCCTCTAATGTAGCAGCCCATTAGGAGGACTATATATAAGAGAGGAGTGGGCAGCAAAAGACATACCCGTGCAAACCCTAGCCGCCGCACTCTCTCCACCAGATCGCGCCATCGGTGCTAGCACCCCGACCGCGGTGTTCCATCCCTGTATGTGTGGATACCGATAGAGGCGTCACACTTGGGGCGCTTGGACGAATCGTTCATGGGATCCGTGTGGTGCTATTCGTGGGATCGCGAGGAGGAGGAGGAGGAGGAGTAGTACGACTACACGGCATCGACGCGCGACATCGACAGTCTTCCGCTGCACTGCGCGTCGAGAGGTAATTCGTGCTCTGTGATCGATTACTTGCAGGGGTTCCTGGGTTGATCGCGGTAGAAAATTTTGATTTGTGCTAGCGTAGCCTACCCCGATTCCCTACATCTAGTATGTTCGTATTTCACATGTTAGTAGCTGTGTTAGTCATGTTTAATATTCTGAAATTAATCATGGAATTATTGCCTAATTATCCAACAATCCAAAAACCTAATTGTAGGCAATTTCGTGATTTAAATATGGCTGGTTATACCGATGCAATGAAACCGGAAAAGTTCACCGGTGGTATGGGGTTTAAGAGGTGGCAGATTAAGTGCCAACTCTGGCTCGAGGCCATGAATGTGTGGGAAGTTAGTAATGGTCTTCCTGAAGGAACTATATCTGAGGATGCTCAGAGTAAGTTTAAGAAAGACACTACTATCTTCCGTGGATGCGTTCTGAGTGTTCTTGATGGTCGTCTATGTGATGTGTATATGCACATAAAAGACGACAAAGAGTTCTGGGGTGCACTGAACGCTAAGTTCGGTGCAACCGATGCAGGCAGTGAGCTGTATATCATGGAGAGATTTCACGACTACAAAATGGTGAATAACCGTAGCGTGGTCGAACAAGCTCATGAGATACAGTGCACTGCGAGAGAGCTGAAACTCCTCTAGTGTTCCCTACCTGACAAGTTTGTGGCTGGATGCATTATTGCAAAGTTGCCTTCCTCGTGGAGGAACTTCGCCACAACTCTCAAACACAAGAGAACGGAGATATCGGTTGAAAACCTGATAGCGTCTCTTGATGTTGAGGAGAAGGCTCGGGCTAAGGACACTGTGAGAGAGGTGAAGGTCAGTCTAGCGCCAACATGGTGCAGAAGAACTTTCACCACGGCAAGAGCAAGGCAAAGAGCAAGCCTTCCTTCAACATGCCTACCAAGACTACTTCTTTCAAGAAGAAGAAGAAGATGCTGAACAAATCTGAGCTAAAGTGCTACACTTGTGGAGAGCCCGGACACTTCTCTGTGGACTGCCCAGATCGTGCAGACAAGAAAGGGAAGGCGCCAAAGCATGTCAACGTCGTGACCGCTAGCAATGCTGATGGGTACGGTAATTTACCGATTGTGCTTTCAGTATTTCAATCTCCATGTTGGTGGATTGATACGGGTGCTAATGTTCATGTATGTGCTGACATCTCTATGTTCACTTCTTATCAGGTCGCAGATTCAAGCGTCTTAATGGGGAATGGATCACATGCTTCTGTTCGTGGTGTTGGCACGGTAGATCTGAAGTTTACTTCGGGGAAGATCGTGCAGCTGAGGAACGTGCAGCATGTCCCTACTATGAACAAGAATCTCGTTAGCGGCTCCCTTCTATGCAGAGATGGGTTTAAATTAGTCTTGGAGTCCAATAAAGTAGTTGTGTCAAAGTTTGGACAATTTATTGGTAAAGGGTATGAGTGCGGAGGCTTGTTCCGCTTTTCATTATCGGATTTTTGTAATAAGTCAGTAAACCATATTTGTGGCAGTGTGGATTCGGATGCTAATGTTTGGCACTCTCGTTTATGTCATGTTAATTTTGGTTTAATGAGTAGACTTTCCAGCTTGAGTTTAATTCCTACTTTCACCATTGCCAAAGGTTCTAAGTGCCATAGCTGTGTGCAATCTAAGCAACCTCGAAAGCCTCACAAGGCAGCCGAGGAGAGAAACTTGGCACCTCTAGAACTCGTACATTCGGATCTATGTGAGATGAATGGCGTGTTGACAAAAGGTGATAAGAGATATTTCATGACTTTAATCGATGATGCTACTAGGTTCTGTTATGTATATTTGTTGCACACTAAAGATGAAGCTTTAGACTACTTTAAAATCTATAAAGCTGAAGTAGAAAATCAATTAGAGAGAAAGATCAAACGTCTTAGGTCAGATCGTGGTGGCGAGTATTTCTCCAACGTATTTGATGAATTCTGTGAGGAACATGGTATTATTCATGAGAGGACGCCTCCCTATTCGCCCCAATCAAACGGGGTTGCCGAGAGGAAAAACCGCACGCTGACCGACTTGGTGAACGCCATGTTGGACACTGCTGGTTTATCTAAGGCATGGTGGGGGGAGGCTTTGTTGACTTCGTGTCATGTCCTGAATAGAGTTCCTAACAAGGATAAAGAAAGACACCTTACGAGGAGTGGTCTGGGAGAAAACCATCACTTTCTTATTTTCGTACTTGGGGATGTTTGGCGAAAGTCAATGTTCCAATTCCTAAGAAACGTAAACTTGGACCGAAGACAGTGGATTGTGTCTTTCTAGGCTATGCTCAGCGGAGCATTTGCTATAGATTTTTAGTGGTTAAATCTGAGATACCTGATATGCATGTTGATACTATTTTGGAATCTCGTGATGCAACATTTTTTGAGAACATGTTTCCTATGAAGGATATGCATAGCATTGCTAGAATTTCTTCTGAGATATTTGCTGAACCTAGTACATCTGTTGATCATTCTGAACAACCACATGTTGAGGAAGTCCTTGAGAAGGATGACAATGAATCAGCTCCCAAGAGGAGCAAGAGACAGAGGACTGAAAAATCCTTTGGTGATGATTTCATTGTGTACCTTGTGGACAATACTCCCACGTCCATTGCAGAGGCATTTGCATCTCCTGATGCTGATGACTGGAAAGAAGCTGTCCATAATGAGATGGACTCGATTCTTTCTAATGGAACTTGGGAATTATCTGAACGACCCTACGGCTGCAAACCTGTGGGTTGTAAGTGGGTGTTCAAGAAGAAGCTAAGGCCTGATGGTACTATTGAGAAGTACAAGGCACGGCTTGTGCCAAGGGCTACACCCAGCGTGAAGGCGAAGATTACTTTGACACCTATTCACCTGTTGCTCGACTCACCACCATTCGTGTACTACTTTCCCTGGCTGCCTCCTATGGTCTTATCGTTCATCAAATGGACGTAAAGACAGCTTTCCTTAACGGAGAGTTGGAAGAGGAAATCTATATGGATCAGCCTGATGGGTTTGTAGTAAAAGGTGAAGAGAGAAAGGTGTGCAAATTGTTAAAATCTTTGTATGGGCTGAAGCAAGCACCTAAGCAATGGCATGAGAAGTTTGACAGCACTTTACGTCTGCAGGCTTTGCCATTAATGAGGCTGACAGGTGTGTGTATTATCGCCATGGTGGGGGCGATAGTGTTATATTATGCTTGTATGTTGATGACATACTTATTTTCGGTACAAGCATGATAGTGATAAATGAGGTCAAGTCTTTTCTGTCAAAGAGCTTTGATATGAAAGATCTGGGACAAGCTGATGTGATCCTGAACATTAAGTTGATTAGGGATGAGAGTGGGATTACGTTAACGCAATCACACTATGTTGAGAAGGTCTTGAGCCGCTTTGGTTATATAGACAGCAAGCCTTCTCCAACACCCTATGATCCCAGTGTGACACTCAGAAAGAACAAAAAGGAAACGAGAGATCAATTAAGATATTCTCAAGTGATCGGTTCACTCATGTACCTTGCGAGCGCGACGAGACCTGATATCTCTTTTGCTGTGAGCAAGTTGAGCAGGTTCATGTCTAACCCGGGTATTGATCATTGGCATGCACTTGAAAGGGTCATGCGCTATCTGAACGGTACAATGAGTTATGGGATTCACTATTCAGGGCACCCTGCGGTGCTTGAGGGATACTGTGATGCGAACTGGATCTCAGATGTTGATGAGCTCTACGCCACAAGTGGATATGCATTTATTCTTGGAGGTGGCGCAGTGTCATGGAGGTCTTGCAAACAGACCATTTTGACGAGGTCAACCATGGAAGCAGAACTTGCTGCTTTAGATACAGCTTCTGTTGAGGCAGAATGGCTGCGTGAGCTCTTGATGGACTTGCCGGTGGTTGAGAAACCATTACCGGCCATCCTTATGAACTGTGACAACCAAACGGTTATCATGAAAGTGAACAGTGCTAAGGATAACGCAAGTCATCAAGACACGTCAAAAGACGCTTGAAGTCTTAACTGTTAGTTATATTCAAACAGACAAAAACCTGGCAGATCCCTTTACGAAGGGACTATCACGTAATGTGATAGATAGTGCATCGAGGAGATGGGGTTGAGACCCGTGAGCGTTACACCATAGTGGTAACCCAACCTATGTGATCGGAGATCCCGTGAATTAGGACCTGGGAAGAACAAGCTAGTGGTTTAACTGAGAGAGTTATTTTGTAACCTCTCCGTGGGAAGATGCATAACTCTCACATTCTGTAAGGCAGGTTGGCAATATGCCTTAATGTGTTTCTGTTGGCTATTCGTAGCAAAGGTGCTATCCTACAGAGCGACCTTGAAAGAACACACCTATATGAGTCCGACTGTTAAACGTCGCAGTCTATGAGATTTGGGTGATCTCTAGTAAGCTCATGAAGAGACCAGGGAGTATGACGCATATGCTCCACCCGCGGGGTAGGCTACTGGCAGCCACGTACTGGTTATGACTTTGAGTGAAGTCTATTGGCACCAAACTTGCAATTCAAGGTTCGTCCATTGTTCAAGTTGCTGGTAGATGTAGCTTGAAGCTCTAGGCGGAAGTTCAACTTAACAGTCTCTGCTGAAACACTGGTATATAAACAAGAAACGAGGTTTGGCAAAATCTCTAAATGGGAATTTGAGATCTGGTGGGGGATTGTTAGAATTTGGGCCCATTTGGGCAGCCCAATAAGCAAATCTGAAAATCTCAAATTGGCCATGTGCATGGCAGAATTTTGGAGGTGGAAAGTGGTGCTAAAATTTAGTCCCACATTGCTAGTTGGAGGAGACAAACACACCTTATATAGTGGAGTGTTGTACCACTTGGTGTGCTAGTTGAGAATAGAAGGCTCTCTCGTGCGCACTCCTCCTCCGCCGCCGTCCGTCCGTCTCGTCACGACACGCCGCGGGTTGCGGGAATGAGCCGATGCCTATATTTTTGCTGTTCAGGAAAATCGAGTCGTGTTAGCGTACGTGTACAACTTAGCCAATTCGGATCGTGGACTGCTGTAACCGACTCGAACGTGTGCGACGTGGCCGGCCCACGTTCTACCCGTTAGGGTTTCCTGAACCGCACTGTATATTGCCTTGCACTACTGTGCGCCGTCACACACCGAACCAATCTAGGGTTTTGCCATCTCGTACCTTGCGCAGCCACCGTAGTCTACTCCATCCCGAGCGCCGGCGTGCACCGGCGTTTGGGAGAGCAGGTCTCCGAAACCACTCGCCTTTGTGATCCTGTACGGGAGAGGGCGAATTAGGTTTTTGGGAAGCGCTTCGCGCGACTGCTCGCCGCTTCCACCACGGGTCGTCTACCAGCTGGAGCTGCGGACCGTCTCCGCAGGCGTCGTCTTCTTCGACCCGTCTTCACTAACGTCATCGTTAACAACCGTTCGGTACGTGCGACGTAATTCGAACTGTTTTACCATGGATCTGTTGGCGTTTATGTTGCTACTGTTCATGTTGATTAGTACATCTAGTATGTTCGTATTTCACATGTTAGTAGATGTGTTAGTCATGTTTAATATTGTGGAATTAATCATAAAATTATTGCCTAATTATCCAATAATTTTGGCAAAGATAGAGAAAGATGTATTTACGGGGTAAAGTCTCCGGAAAAGTGTGTCATTTTGTCAAATTCCTCCAAAATCTGTATGGAGGTCTCGCGACCATGCAAACACGCCCAAATGCTAGCTGCCCAAACGACCCCTGCTCTGCTAGCTTCCACCCCTCGTGCTCCGACTCAGAGGGTAGTTTCGTCATATTCGCCTTCCTTCGTCCTCCGGTTCTCATTAAAACAGCAGAAAACATTTTCCATTGTTCCATTAACTCATTTTTCCTCCGCATCAATATTATCCGCTCCGTCGCCTCTCATCTAGGGTTTACTTTTCCTCGTCAGCGCCAAGGTTGTTGCGGTCTCCGGCGAGCGAGTGGTCTGCTGCACCTGCGAATCGGCTGTCAGAGATGGGATACGACGCCATGGCCAACGGCGCCTCCTCCCCGGCGGTAGCGCGCGAAGCGAAGAAGAAGCGGGTAAGGAGGGGGAGTTCGATTTGGATTGCGGTATTCCCGATTGGATGGGTTGGCGTGCTGATCCGTCTGTCTTGGTGTTGATACCTGCAGGGGAACCGGTCGGCGAGGCTGAAGCAGAGCAAGCTCGACGTCCGCCGGGAGCAGTGGCTGTCACAAGGTCTGATCTCGCGCCCGATTCTGAATTCTCTTCTCTTATTATCTTGTCGATTTCAGCGGTTATTAGTCGATTCAGATGATCTCGCTTGAAAAGATGGGATCTTGGTTTGAAGTTGGTTCCGTATTTTATGTTGCGCTTGCTGTGTATTTACTTACGGATATGTTATTTGTTCAGCACATATGATCGTATTTTCCATTTCCGTGTGTTTAATTGGGTTTCCGAACTGGGGCTTGAAAGTTCAATCATGTGGTTATTGTTCACTCGAAATCTTATCAATGTATGGTACAAATATCTGATCAAAATCTGCTGTTTTAATTTTGTCTAGTGAAGGATGTGAAGGAGGTCAATACAGTGTCTTCCCCAGCAGCAGCAGGGGCCAGCTCTGGATCACCGATCCTTGCTTCTCCGCACCCTCCCCTCCCTCGTCGGCGTGTTGAGACACTGACCAGGGGAGAGGAGCCAGAAGAGAACAAGGACGAGGCTGGTGTGGCTAACCAGGAGGCGGGGAGCAGTGATGTCGATTCCCCGGTGCACAGTCATGTTTCATACAATTCCCCTGGTGGTTCTTCTCAGCGGAAGCACTGTCGCATCTATAGCCCGAGCAGTGGTAGCAGTGCGTGGTCCAGCTCCCGGAGTGTGAGTGATGCCGAAGATGAAGGAACTGGCGTTGGCGACAAGGAGGAGGAGGATGATGTTTTGGATGATTGGGAAGCGGTTGCGGACGCACTAGTTGATAACAACCTTAACCACCAGGATTTAGGTCCAGAGGAACCACCAGTTGCACCTGTGGCTTGTCTAGAGCCTGCTCATGCAGCAACGAGGCCAGAACCAATCAAGATCCAAAGAAGAGCTTGGAGCCCAGATGATGATACCCGTCCACACACTTTGCCCAGTCTCTCAAAGCAGGCCAGCTTCCCAGCTAGCATGGGGAACTGCTGGGTGGGAATGGGAATAGGTGCTGCACAAAAGGGTATCCTCTCATTCCAGATGTCCTGCCCTATATGCTATGAGGATCTTGATCCAACAGACTCTAGATTCCTCCCGTGTCCCTGTGGATTTCATCTCTGTCTATTCTGCCACAAGAGGATTCTCGAGGCGGATGCACGTTGCCCTGGGTGCAGGAAGCTGTATAAGTCGGTGCCTTTAGATGGAGAAGCTGGAAATGGGCGGGAGACAGAGAATGTAATACAGATGCGGCTGTCCCGCTCTTGTAGTATGGGTATGCAATACTAGATTTGCAGAGTTATGACCTAGTTAAATGTCAATAGTTCCTTCTCTTTGCATGTTACTGTTGTGTATGCTACTTATGTTGTTTGTTTTCCCATATAAAGAAATGTGAATACCGGCATAGGTGTTGAATCTCAATAGTGGTTTCTAGATATCAAGTCTTTCTGGATCTGTTTGCTTGTATGTGATGCATATGTTACTGAGAGGACACTTCGTTATTTATGGCCTGGGAGTTCATAAGATCTATATAAGGTGTTTGCCATTTTACTTATAAATTTCATGATTATTGTTCTGGTCCTCTATCTTATGCACCGATATCAAGTGTTTGATAAGCACCGACTAGTGAAGCTGTGTGGAAGTATGACTTCTAGGAACAAAGATATCTGTCTATGAGTTAGTTGAACTTAATTGTTCGGTATGTACTTCTGTTTTGTCGTGCTATTTTCTAGAGGATATCTCCAAGCTAATGTTTCAGGTTGCTCAAAAATCACTAGCAAAATTTTCTTATCACACCTTTGCAAGATATCTTCACAGCAAAAGAGACAAGTGACCGTTATGGTATGTGACCATTTGAGTATTTTACCTTTCTTTTTTTCTCTCATGTTTTTCCTTTAGCACAAACTTGTTGCTTAATAAATCCATAAAGTTTGAACTGTCAGTTAAGCTTTGGTTGAAAGGTCTAGAAACCTTCTAAGTCAAATTATTTAAATGTGATGGCATATAGGCATATAGCATGGGGTGCTAGCCTGTTTCGGTATACTTTTTTTTACAGCCTTGGCTCTTTATATTGGTCTGGATTGTAAAGAAAGCTTGTATTCATCACATTGCACAATATGTTACATCCACACTTGAGTTTACTATGCAATAAGGAGTTCATGGTTTTAATGAGCATTAACTGGCATTTAACGAAAACATTAGTTAAACTTGAAAAAGGTACTTTTCTTAGCATATATATAGTATAATATTAATTATGTTTAGCTAATGTACTATCTTTGCTAGAAATTGAGGATAGCAACAGGAGCTCTGCATAGCCAACCGAATACTGTAGATGGATATGTTTAAACATATGTATATTTGGTCAGGGTACAATATTTGCAACTGAAGGCCATGCTTGCATAAGCTGTATCCAACAGATGTACTTGATCACTCCTAATTGCATGTTCATGTGAAACTTTAACAATTTTGGGTGTTTGTTTGAATGTTATTGCAGTCTACCTGCACTTGGTTAGAAAGACACATTATAATATTGCTAGGGATTATAGTTTACTATAACTTTTGAAATGGTTAGACTCGGCTCATGTATGTTTGGTCAGGGTCGCCTTTTCCAATAGACTTATTTGGTTGTCAGTGATTATGATTTACTATAAAGTTTGAAATGGTTAGATTAGACTCTTCTCATGTATATTTGGTTAGAGCCCCCTTCCAGCAAGATTTATTTGGTCAGGTGGCTCCATGGTTTTTAAGGCGGTAAGGAGTCCTAAGGCGGTAAGGCGTCCTAAGCGTTGCCTTACGAACGCCTTAAAAATCATGGGTGGCTCATCTGGGGTTCTCACCTGGCTTGTGCGATATTATGTTAGTACGTTAACTGTAATCTAAGTATAAAACCTTTGGTTGGATTTGCATTAGGCCTTGTTTACTTCTGGTGTATTTCAATTGTATTTAGGCCCCGCTTGGATGGCCGTTTTCGGCCCGTAAATCGTCGGGAAAGAATACAGACCTCGGTAGGTCAGTATAGTTTGTTTAGCAAGCCGGTCAGGTCTACTCCAGAGTCCAGACCCTATGGGAGCCTGAACAGTTGCCTCTAGGCATGGGTGGTATGTCTTTTTTTGTTTTGGAAACTGTTGTTGTATCGTTTTGTTTGATTATTGGCATGTTGGAACATTCTGCTTAGCGTCCAATCTGAGCATCCTGTTATGGAACGGAGTAATTGGTTTAAACTGAATTGGGTTGGCCAGCAGTTGAAACTTAACTAGTCAAGGCTGGGCATACCCCTGGAAAGCTAGATCCCATTGCAAGATGTCCTAACAGGCCCTCTTGAATCATGGATGTTGTCGTGTGAAAACGCTTCGCTGCCGATCTCTTTTCTTTTTGAAAATGCTGATCTTGAGTGAAATCATGGCCGAAACAGACTGGATATGGATGTTATGCTGCTTGCTTACCTTGTTGTTTGATTGGCGTGAATTGTTTTTGCAGCTCCAGTCGAGTCCCTACTGATCCAGTAGGGAACTTTTGATTTATTTTCTTACCCTCAATAAAAACTTTTGATTTGTGTTTTTGATGGGGCGCGCCAGGCCCTAGCAGCAGTGCAACGCTAGGTCGACACACGAGGGCCCAAGCAGCAAGCTACTTTGGCGGGCCCTCCCCCAAGAAAAATAAATTTAATATCAGTGAGGATGTGGCCTCACATATCAGATATTAAACTGATAAGAACAGATACTACACTTGATCTTAGCCAAAAAGCCGAGAAAGGTATGATTTGTTCGGCTGCGCTGCTCCTCCTCTTAGGGCTTGTTTGGTAACTGCAATCTCGGAGGGATCCTGGCCTTTTCTTGGGGAGAATTTTCCCCTAGTCCGGAGGTCGGGAAAAAAATCCCGATGTTTTACATCTGGTTTTTCAGATTACCGACCGGGATTATTTTCCCGGGGATATTTATCCCGGATAGCCAAACAAGCCCTTATACCCGCCTCTGCCCCTCTCGCTAGCCGAGGTGGGACTAAGGGCAAGTACATTGCAGGGCGCTTATTGAGGTGCTTATGCGAATAAAAATAATTACTGTGAAATGTATTTATCACCTAAGCGTCCGGGGCACAACGCAAGGCGCTTAGTTTGGTCACTACCGGAGTAGGAGCAGCTGCGCTAGCGCCTTACCACCTCCAACGCGAGACGCTTGGCCAGAGGGGAGAAAAGGCAGCGAGAGGAGCTTGGCGACCAGCTCGGGTGGGCCGAGAGGTTTCCCGGCGGCGCTGTGGGTCGCGTCAAGGGATTCGCGACCGGATGCTCGTTTTCATCGGATGGCATGTATGAAATCTCCCCTTCCCTTCCAAAAATTCGTTGTTTCTGTCAAGGGGATTGCGCCCTCTCATCATCGATTTTGTTTTCTGTAGGCGTCAGGGTCGCCGCCGATTCCACTCGCGGCCGTGCAGCTCCTCCGTGATCCCTGGCGAGCCTCAACGCGGGCCGCCTCTGGCCTCCCATCGCCTCTTGCCATCCCTTCCAAATCTCGGTTTTCTTTTTTCCTAGCGTCCGGGATAGCGCCGACGCTTGGTCAATCTGGAATTTGCGGAAAAATAGCTCCCTTGCGCCCGACGCATAATCTTGTGTCGATGCAACGAAAAATCCCTTGCTGGGCCAGGAATTGATCATAACTGCTGGGATTTTCTTCCTGGCGTCGGCCTAAGCGCCTAGCATTGTACGTACCCTAAACGCAACATGCTATGCGCCTATGCTCCATTAGTTTCCTGGCATCGCGCCACCGTCCACAGTTTGGGCTTAAATGTTGCTCTCCTTAACCGTTCGGGCCATGTCGTCTAGATGCACAACTGATCGGTTGGATTCTCTTCAAAGAAAAAAAAAATGATTGGTTGGATTGGCCTGCATCCCTTTCAGAGCCGATTATTGAAAGTCTTTTTGTTTTTTTGTTTTTTTTTTTGGTGAGGGATCAATGTTCTGTCTATTTCTAAAAAAAATACCTAACCTAAAAAAGGTCTTTTGACACTCTCGGCACCTTCTGTCACACCGTGAAGAACGAAATATGCTATTTTCTACTCCCTCCGTTACTTAATATAAGACGTTTTGGACTTTTGGTAGTTAAGCTGGTAACCTTCGGGTATTTTAAACGAATTAGCTTTGCGTTTGTGAGTGAAATTGACGCTACGAGAATTACAAACTCTTGCTAAACAATGCATTTGTTTTGTCAACCCAGACAAGTAATACTCCCACTGTATTTAAATATAAGACGTCCCAACAGTTTAATTTAAAATACCACAATATCTTATATCTAGTAATGGAGGGGGTACAAAATATCTCATGTTTAAGCACGAGTAGAATTATCATGCCGAAGCAACACATGAGAGTAGAAAGGCGATTAGCCTAGTCAACTCCGAAATTTCGTCATCTAATCACGAAGATGTGCATCCACCAAAAGTCATGCTCAATTTGTCTGTAAAGCCTGTGCCGTGGTTTGTCCATACTCAGGGACACAGGAAGGGGTGACGAGCAGGGGCTTAGCCACCCCCAACAATCCGATTTTCTTCACAAATCACCTATTACTCATGCTCATATTAGCAGCTTTAAACCATTTTCGCCCCCTCCAACAAGAGTCTGCCCCCTCCAAACTTGAGGGCTGGCTCCGTCCCTGTCCATACTCCATAGCACTGGGTTGCCTGCCACAACGCAAAGCTCCTCGCCGTCGCCGAGCCCCTGCCATTTTCCAGTAAGATGATTGCTAGCTGAAAGACTCAACTTTAAACTACTGTACTTCAGAGAGGATACTTCCGAAAGTGTAAAGAATAGACAAAAATAATAGCCCCAAAAAATGGAGGATTCTTCACTCCAGGTACCAAAGAGGCAAAGACGATTAGGAAAAAGAGTGTACCGTGAAGCGTGAATAAGATCAATTTCGGAGAGGGTACTTCCGAAGGAGCAACAAACAAAAGAAACAAAAGGCTCGGAAATAAGAGGCCCACTTTCAATTTCACAGAACCGCCTCTTCGCTCCAAAGAGCAATTCTTTCCAGCTGATTTTTTGATTGCCTAATCAACATAATAATTCGATATTTATCACCTGCTTATAAAAACAATAAATCCAAATCCATCCTCGACTATATAATAAATCCAAACTCATTGCCTAATTTATACATTCTACAAGAATAACGACTCTGGTATATATTAAGTCACTCTTTGTTGCATGCTAAACTACGACCTAGATTTCTTGATCTCTCCTGCTGCTATTGCTGCAAGATGTAGACTCCCATCCCTTGATGAACCCTACAGCTTACTGGGAGGTGGGAGCCCTCTTCATAACACCGAGCTGATCCTGCCTTTCAGCTTTATGTACTGCAAAATTCTCACCACTTCAGCTCTGACAACAAAATGAGCTGCAAAACAAGATCAATTTGTCAACCACCGAGATACGCCTGATGTAAAACCATAAGTGCACGTGCAGCACCAAATTTAAAGAAAAGCAGACCTGTTGGGCAACATGGACTAGATGATTGTCACCTCGAGGTGACTGTACCAGGAGATCTTGTGTCTCAGGCAAAGCCTGAGACTCTTGTTTGTCATTTAGACTAACTAGACTGCCGCTCTTCTCAGATACAGCAACTTGAGAAGCACTCTCTAAAAACACACTCTTGCGTTTCCTGCGATTGAAAGTGTATTTGATACACCTGGCGCCTTCAGCTTGCATGGAAACTCCAGAGGACGCCTTTGCGCTTTGTTCTTTTTCCAAGGAGCTGATGATTATAGGATCAGCTCTGTTTGAAGCTATATTGCAACTTTCATCCACTTTCACCTCTTTCTGGATTGTTGAATCAGTCTCTGGTGTTCTGCAGTCTAGGTGGTCTACTCGCAGTTCACCTGCATAATATTAGGCACAGTTAGAGTTCAATCTACATAAAAAGAGGTATATCATGTAAATACATAGGGTTTCAATGGTTCGAAAAAAAAAAGGTCTCTAAGAGGTACCTCCACAATCAACTTGACTTTTGTTTGACTGAAGATCTAGTGGGGAGCTGCCCTCAGACTGAAATTGATCAGTATTAGCACCATCCGGATGCATCAAGTTTTCAGCAGCATCACTAGGATGCATCAAGTTCTCAGCAGCATCACTCGGATGCATCAAGTTTTCAGCAGCATCACTCGGATGCATCAAGTTTTCAGCGGCCTCATCCAAAACAGAAGCATTGTTAATGATAGGTGTATCAGAGTGATCATCTGTCATTTCAGAGCTCTGCTCACTCTTACAAATAGTATCCTCATTGGTTGATCTTAGCAGATTGTTACCTGGAACACTATTGGACTCAGAGCAACCAGCTTCAAAAACCCTAACGGTCTTAGATCTTTTCCTCCTTATCGTTCGCATGTTGCTGACTGCATGTACATCTATCCGTCCAGGGGAGGCCAGACAAAGATTAAAGTCAGCACCCTTCCCACCCATCAGCAAGTCTTCTTTTAAATTAGTTAAGCCCTGGCCATTATGTTCGGTAAACAAATTTGGTGGTGAAAGATCCTGTTCTAGTGCCTGAAGTAGCAGCAAACACCCATTTCCATCAGAGGTATCAGGTGATTTATCTTCTGTTTTCACATGCACATCAGAATTATCATACTTATAACTAGGCCTGCTTCGTTGACCTCTCTTGCGCTTGCAGTTCGCCAGAAACTTTGTTTGAAGTATCTGTTCCATGATGGATCTTGTGTGTCTTGTATTCTTAGCACTGTCATTCTTTCCTGTCTTCAAACGGTTATTCACTGTGCTAGCTTGCATGCTGTTTTGTTCAGAGGAATCTGCAGTAGGACTCCGCTGCTTAAGAGCGCGGATACGTTGTGTACACCCATTACGATATAACTCGGGTTTCTTATTTCTTGCTATAAATGATGGCATATCATAACCACGACGATACGGGTTCTCCATGTTTTCAACAGCTCCATTTTCCTTGGCGTCAGTGGGAACACGGCAAATGTCATCTATGGTATTTTTATTCTTCGATGACACAGTTCTGTTTTGCAGATGCATCTTGGAACGAGAGATCTTGCTTTTATTTGAATTATTCTTATCACAGTTTGGAAGGATATTCTTTCTTTCCACTGCCAAAGTTTTCCGAGTCTCCTCCAATTCAGCATTTGCTCTCTGCAGCTCGACTTGAAGGGAGGCCACAGTATTCTGAGCACCATGCAATTGCTCCTGAAGTTCACTGATCTTTCCAACATGTGCCAAAGAGCGTGACTCCACCTCTTTAATCTGCACAAGTGCAAAAAAGTTCCAAACATGCGTAACTTAGAAGTAAGACAATAAAACAGGCTACAGCTAGTTATACTTGTAGACATGTTTGAGCAAACCAAAGCTATAAGAAAAACTCACAAGCAAAATAACTGGACAACTGCTGCCACACAGGCAAATATTCTTCAAACAAAAATCAGAATAAGGATATGCCACATAGTACGCGGCAGAAATACTTTGCAGGCATATCTAAATGGACACCACAACCATCAGCAAGCTCATGCAACTGTCAATCAGGATTCATCGGTGAAATATCACAATCAGTCATCATCTCAAGACACTTGTAAGTTATAACTCTGGCAGTCTTGGTTTGGCCAATCGACAAGTCACCATAGGCAACAAGGTTGGGTTTTTATTACGTGTTAAATTTGTAAAAGGGGAAAGCATAAATGTGTTTACAATTAATAGCTTAATGTCCATATATTCCCCCTGAAACAAAAAAATGCTATCATGTGCCACATCAATCGTCATTCAACTCCAATAGCCAAAACAATTAACTAAGACTTAAGAAGAAAGAAGAAAGGGAATCATACAAATAGCCTAACTGTGACAAACAATACTAAGCATGGAGAGATGTTCCCACTTGGCAGAAAGTTTCTTTTGGTGGAGGCGAGGTGGAATGGTAACCAGGCCATCACCAACAACTCCAATACTAATAGGGAAAAAACAGGAGTAGAGAAACATAAGCTAGGTTGATTGGTAAAATGGGCCTAAGCAGAAATTGTTAAATCTCGTTTGCCTTCTATTAAACTTGACAATGAATAAATGCTTGTGCGCACGTGCTTCTGGGCTGTAACTCGAGTTTCGGTTTGGGTAGAAGATAAGGATTAGTGGCCATGGCTTTCACGTTAAAGGCCTAGATTCCAGAATGTCTTTTTACAACCATGATTGCATTTGCATAGATAGCGGCTTTTCAAGGGCTCTATGCTACCAGGCAAGGATCACGGAAAATGAAATTCAAATTGTAAGATCGCTTGAGAAAAAGAGTGGGACATAAAAGGTGGCAGAAAAGTTCCAGGTTAATGAACTACAAACTATTTAAATAAGAGGTCCACTATAAGGATAAACAAAAGGAGATCGATACAGGGAACAATCATAAACCAAGCACCTCTTCCGGAGATTTCAAGAGGATGTTATGCACCCAATTCACACACCCCAACAGTCAACAAAGAGGTGCCCCAACCTACCAACAAGGAACCCAAAGATTATACCTCTTATTACAGATAATCAATATAAGTGTAAGAAGCTGAAGGAAAAAAAGGGAATTTGAGAAGCTAATTCGCTTCTTTCACTGAACAGTGCTATATCATGATTCCTCCGGCATTAACTGATCTAACCTATATGCAACGGCTTTAGTTTTTAGACTCACACACGTCTAGTAAAAACAATTATCCCGCGTCTCTAACATGTAGTTCTTTCTAGCAATCAGTCTTCCAGTCTACTATCTCTAGTAACACTAGACTTTGCATCGTCTTCCTACTGGTTTTCTTTCGATCTCCCCAATAGGGGAAACCTCAAAGCAAACAACAGAGAGGACCAAGGAATTGAATAACCATCGGTTGTCTGAGAGGACATACTCCAACTTATGGCAACAAGCATGTGGCAGTGTACTCCTATATTCACAAACAGATTCTGTAAATTGCTAGAAGAAATTACGTTTTCCATCCTTTTCATGGTTTGACCACAACAATCTGATCGGATCAAAAATTACTACGTGGACAAGTATACAAGGACTAGTAAAGCAGATCATGGTATTGTTATTGTCTATACAGATGTCATCAATATACCATCCTATAAATGCATGTATGAGTTTACAAATTGCCAAATTTTCCTCGGATCACGAACTTTACAACAACCGGAAAGCATGAATTTGCTCAACTGACAAAACCATCGTGACAAAAAATACTGTCGCAACAAGACAATATTCTTATTACATCAACTTAAGTGAATGGAGATTTTTCCCGTTGTTATCAGGATTATAACAATCTAATTAACTTCTTTGGGATTTACACAGCATGATAGTAATTGTGCTATTACTATAAACCGTCACAATCACAAGTTCAGAATGGCACCCATGAACTGAAAGTAGCATAAAGCAGCTGAGACACAAAAGAATTGCCAATGGGATGCAGTATTATGGGTGTAGACCCAGCGCCATGCGAAAGTTGACAAATGAAGGGCCATCCTAGGGCGGGCATGCCAAAGAGAGCACTGAAGCAGCAGTCCTTTCATTATGTATAAAACCTTGGTTTCACACGAAAACACCATTGCAGGCTAGATGGTACATAATATCAGTCATGCAGCAACTAAAAGCTATAGCACCTTAAAGCGCAGCAAATATAACCTACAGAAACTCTGTCCTCAAGAGAGAATATAGTTCACAAGTCAAGACACAGATCAGAGGTACAATATGAACCTATTATCACTGAAGCTAAGCTAATTCAGTAATTTCATTATAAAGCTTCTCCTAGCAGTAGTAGGCCTTCCTCAGAAACGGGTGTCTATAACAATCTACACATACTAGGACCTGCAACAACATCAACAGTACGAGTAGGATGCCCTTGAGACAAGGTTACTGCGTACCGGCTAATCAGATAATCCTACACCTTGACTGCCGCTCAGCGACCATATTCAGCAACAGCAACCTTCTAAAGCTAACTGCAGGAGGACTGACGGAGGGACGAGCAATGAAGGAACACAGGACATTATTTTTCAAACGGATTTAATAAACTACTGTATATCCCAAGGATTCTTAGTAATCTTCTACAACCCAATGAAACCTGCCGATTGTCGGAAAGACTGCAGCCCTCTCGATTCTCTGAAGACCGCACCAATCCACTCTGATAGAGAAAAAAATCCCCTTTCAAGTATTAGGGATGTCTAAATTCTATAAGAGCGTTTGAACCAAATGCACAAGCACGAAATCGCGTCAGGACCCAGATTCGCTAATCTGCTTGCTGACAAAGCCAAGGCACATCGGAGAAACTTGGGGTTGGGATTTGCACCACAACACCCCACGAACAGAAACCAGAATTCCGAACGGCACCAAAACAAACGCCGCCCCCAAAACCTCCCCTAAAACGCGCACACCCGAACTCCAGATTCCCGTGCGCTAACACATATCGAAATCGGCGAAAGCAACTCGACTCGAACGGAAGCGCCGACCCAAACCATCCATCCAATCCAACCAAGGAGCAAGCAAACCAAAGCAAAAGCGATTGGAACAAAGGGGGGAAGCGGTCGGTCGTACCCTGGCCTCCATGATGGCCTTGAGCCGGACGAGCGCCGCGACGCCGTCTTCCTTGGCCGCCGCGACCCCTCCGGCGAGCACCGCCGCGCGGCGCTCCGCTGCCAGCACCCGCGCCGCCGACTCCTTGGCCATGTTCAGCATGATCTCCGCGTACGCCTTCCGCAGGCCCTCCGCCTGCGAACAGAAAAGCAACCCCGTCAGCGCGAAGCGGTGGCGCCGGCGGCGGTATGGAGGTTTCGGTTTCGGGGGAGCGGAAATTCACCTGCGAGTCCGCCATTTTTTGGGCGGAGGGAAAAGCTTTTTTTTTTTTTTTTTTTGAGAATTCCTGGTCTTATTACAGCTTGTAGTATCTGAACTCACGCACTACGCACTCCACACACACAACACCACACGCACGCCACCCGTGCGCAAGCTAGACCTAATCAAACCGTACTAAGACTTGAGCCTCCGCGAGCCTAGATCTTCCGGGAAATCCCTGCGGTGGTGGGCACACCACAATACCAGTGTCGAACCGCGGTGGAATTGGCTCCGTAGCTGAAACTGGGACAGACTGATTTATGGGCTCAGTCTTCTGCGAATATATGCAGCCCATAGGGCCCTCCAGAAATATGCTACAGCGTCAACACTGTTCAAGTGAACAGTGTCACGCTGGACACTGTTCAGGTGAACAGTGCCGCGCGCAGGTGCGGGACGCAGAGTCGA
This sequence comes from Poa pratensis, assembly GCA_947311845.1. Taxonomy (NCBI): domain Eukaryota; kingdom Viridiplantae; phylum Streptophyta; class Magnoliopsida; order Poales; family Poaceae; genus Poa; species Poa pratensis. Next base: position 8,023,284 of record CAMZMU010000125.1, read on the forward strand.
ACTCTGGCCGGCTGGGTGACGCCACCGCGTCCCAACCACTGGGCTGAGAGCCCATCCGCGGCGGAGGGAAAAGCTGAGGTGCTGGGGATGGCGGTTGGAAGAGAAGGGGAATGGGATTGGGCGCGGCCGCGGCCGCTCTTCTTCGGGTTTTCAACTGTGGTGCTGGCTGGGGCCTGGGTTTCCATTTTTTGCGCTCCTTGAGTTTTGGGGGCGGAGGCGGAAAGGAAAGAAACCCAACTTCCCTAATGTTCTCCGGATGCCGGACAGGTCCCTCCGCTTTGGGTATATTTGCATATGGAGTGCGAAGACGGCTGGTTGAGTGGTTCCTATACAAGGCAAGGGCCGCATGAAGCCAGCCAGCCAGCCTGGTACAAATCTTTTTACGTTACATTTATCATTAATGTAGTACAATAATAAACGGCTGAGGTGATTACAATACACCAAAAATGGGAAAATATGATAATAATAATAATAATAATGCTACAAAGGGAGGAGAACAATAGGGGACTACAAGAATAGCAAGAAAACATATCTGGCTTTCAAGATCTTGTCGACTCTGGCCAAGATGGGATGAGGCTTCAGCTTCCATCTTGATCTAACGAAGCAAGGAAGACGCCTTGAGCATTGGATTTGTGGTTTTCACCTGTGACCCCGCCCTCTATGAGAGGGAGGGGTGTCGAAAGGGAATGTGTTGATCCAAGGGCGAATCAAGGACTCACAATTCCATCAAGGACCATGCGCCGCCAACGATGACCGCAACACCGGATCTATGGAGGAAGTGTGGTAGGATGCATATGAGAAGATTGGTCATCAACAACGGTCAGATATAAACACAGACGAGAGCATAAGTAGAAAGAATGATCTCAAAGGGAGAGGATAAAGAAGATAGAAGGAAGAAGCTAAACCGGGAAGGAAGTAGAGGCAGATGAAAAGGCAATGGTGGAGAGACATGGCGAGGAGCTTAAGAGGAGGCGGGGATCGCCTCAAGGGAGGTGTCGCCATGCCTCCTCGACTAGAACTCGGACAGGATCGGATCCGTGCGCGACGACACCTTCTGACGATGGTGAGGGGATGAGAGGGGGCGGCGGTGTTGTGGATCTAGGGTTCCACCCGTGTCTTTCCATGGGAACGACTCAGGGTCGGGGTTGGAGAAAAAGTACCTGGTACAATTTGCTTGAGTGGTAAAAGAAGGTGGCAACGTCATTTGACTCCTTATCCCACCCTTATATATAGTGGTGGAGTCAAAACTTCTGATTCTATGTGTACTCGTTCTCTCGTGGACTTCCCTGTCAATCATCATGTCCCTACTGACGGGGATGCACCCTTCAGGTCCCCTACTATTGGTATACCTGGTGCGGCCCATACGAAAGCATACCCGGAGGCCCAAAGAAGTCCAAGAAGTTACAACTTGTAGTCCAAGACAACAACTCATTGTAAACCTTACCTGGCTCCCTTTATAAAGCCAGACAGAGGCACCCCCATAGAGGAGACACAACACACAACTCGCATAGGCATAGAGATATCATATCTCACCACCATCATCGCCATTACGGCCACCATGTAACCTCATATCATTATAATCAGACAAGCAGGAGTAGGTCTTTACCTCACAATGAGGGGCCGAACCTGGGTAAATCCCTGCTTGTCAGCCGTCCGATACTATCAGCACGTCATCTTCTTTCTCTATACGAAATCCTAGGTATCTCACCATAGGATTTGCCGTGGCAACCCCACGTCAATTGGCGCCGTCTGTGAGAAGAATGCGTGTTGGATCGCGGTTTCGGCAGCTCCATCATCTTCATCGACAAATCTACATTGACAAATAACGGCCACTCGCTTCCACGGATCAGCGCCCAGAGGCTCGTCATCAACAATCCCCTCATGCGCGGCTGATCGGATCTGCAAGATCAGAATTTTTGGGCGGCGTTCTGCGCCCAGGTCCGATCCAATCTGACAGCCGCCGGTCAAGGCGCATCCGAGTAGCATCAAGGCAACGTAACGCTCCGCGCGTGTGGTGTCCAGGATCCGGGTCTCAACTCGCAAGAGCCTGGATCAGCGATTTCCGCGGCGTCCAAAAATTCGAGTCGCAACTCGACAAAGTCTGCCGACGCAGCGGCGATTCGTGCGGAAGACGAAAATCAATTTCAAAGCACATGCAGCTGATCGACAGCCTCAAGGAAGCAGTATTTACATCCACTACGTGACCAGGCTGATCGGATCTTTTCTTATTCAATACGATCATCTCTTTTTGACTATTCTATACCTTAATTACTTTACTTAGATTTATTCATCCTCCACGTGCATGCATGTTTACCTTGTATTGCATGCCCGTTTGGAGCCATGGAGTCATGCTGGCGCGTCGACCGCGGACACAGACGACCACGCGGCGACCAGACCGAGCACCCGAGACCTCGGCGAACAACAGAGCAGCCAAGCCTGCCATCGCATGCATGCGTGGACTTTGCGGCCAGCCTGCACACATCCATGGATTGACAGCCTTTTTCTTTCAATTAGCTTTTCATCTCTCGTATACTGCTTTGAACTATCTTTGCATATTTTATTTCATGTACTAATCAATTGGATCAGCTCCAGCAAATCGGGTCAAATTGGCAACCGCATCCACCGCGGTTAACCTGACATCTTCGTCGACTTCTACGACCATCGTCGACCCACTGCGGACATCTTCGACGACTTGACAGCCGCGCCCTCCATGGCTCGGACGCGACGGAGTTCACGGCTCGACTGTCTCGGCGTTCATGGCTTGGCAGCCTCTATGACAACTTGCTGGCGTCAACGCCCGCAACTCAACAACAACAAATTCATCGTACAATTACGCTGCGTCGACTCCGGTCCGCCGCGTCATCTCTCTCCGCCTCATCGACCACCACGACAACGTTTAACATCGGCGGAATGGCGCATCGGTTTCGATTGCGCGTATACGACAGACCGGCGACTCAGGGCGGCGGCGGCGCTGCGCATCTTCATCTACAACTTGCCAATCTCTACACCAACGCAGAAAGCAAGCGCACCCGACACTCGAGGGCTGCGCCACACATGTCATACAAATAACATGGCGGCAATCAACATCGGCACAGAAAGCCTGCTCCCTAGAAGGGCACTACGTACCCTCGGGAGCTGGCACTCGACATCAACAACGACATCAGTTTCGACCGCGCGTACCCGACAGACCGTCGACTCGGGAAGAGGGCGTCGTATGCACACGCACCCAACACTCGGGGGCTGGTGTTTCGTCATCGACAACGAAAGCATCGTCAATGCATTCAGTCAGACGACTCCGGTGCCTTCTTCGACGCTGCCTTGCTGACTCGACAAGATGGACTCGGGGGCTGAGCGTTACAGCCGCCATGTCGATCCCCTTCGCCGCACAACTCCACTCCTGGCACTCGGGGCTGCGCCATATTGGCTACACAATTACCTTGGCCGCACCCGACACTCGGGGGCTGCGCCGTACATGCGCAATTTACATCGGCCGCACCCGCGCCGCGTCGACTCCCTGCACGTTGCGTCGACTTCATCCGCTGCATCGACTCCTCCACAATTTATTCTCCCAGTTACTACATTGGTTATTTGCTAATAATTGCTATGTGTTTTAAACATGTATGCGCATGTACGAGAACCAAGACTCGACACCAACAAGACGGCGGTCGGCTCTCGACTCGCCGACGAGCATAATCGACACCAAACGCCCGGGGGATCGACGTCACCGTCATCGCCCACACGTCACCCAAACGAATCTACAACGACCGCGATCAGCGTCAACAGTACCGGCACAGAGATCCCGGTCCCTGGAAGGGCATCATGTACCCTCGGGGACTGGCGCTTCATCATCAACGACAAACAACAACTTCGTCACTCCGCCCGACAAGACGACTCCGGCGCCTTCAACAAACTCCGCCGCGGCACAACCCCGGGACGTCAACTCCGTCCACTACGACGTCCATAACTCGACAAACTTCTACAACCACTTTGGCGAGTCGACCTCGACAGTCTACAGATTTCCGCCGCTCATGAACAGCTAAGTCACTTTCATATTTTATTTCTTCAATTCTAACCTGCTTCGGTTGCACCCAATACTCGGGGGCTGGCGCTTTTTGACTCCGATGCGTCGACTTCTTCCATTGCATAACTCCACCGCGTCGACTCCGGTCCGCCGCGTCGACTCTTTCCGCCACACAACTCTGCCGTGTCGACTCCGGTCCGCCGCGTCGAGGCACAACTCCGCCGCGTCGAGGCACAACTCCGCCGTGTCGACTCCGGTCCGCTGCGTCGAGGCACAACTCCGTCGCGTCGACCCCCTTCGCCGCACAACTCCGCCGCGTCGACTCCCTTTACAGCACAACTCCGCCGCGTCGACTCCCTCTACCACACAGCTCTGCCGCATCGACTCCGGTCCATCGCGTTGACACCCTGCATCACACAATTCGCCTCGGCCACACCCGACACTCGGGGGTTGCTCCATACAGGCTACAAAATTACTTTGGCCGCACCCGACACTCGGGGGCTGCGCCATACATGCTACACAAATTACCTCGGCCACCGCGCTGCATCAGCTCCATCCACTGCGTCGACTGCGTACGCCGCGTCGACTCCCATCGGGTTGGCACTCGCCATCGATTCGAGTGCTGCGCACCCGACAAATATCTACGCCAGCAGGCGCGAAGACTGGAGCAGTCACAAGATACCCGACAATAATAAAAAGGAAGGCAAATTGAGCCTATGCCCAACTACAAATAGTTGCACAGAGCCTCGGTGGCTACTCCCATCGGGAGCGCTGACGCTGACGCGGAAACGATAAAATACGAGCAAAGACAAAGTGCATAATTCACAGTCGAATCTTACTCGACTCAGCTACTTAGCTGCTCACATAAAGGCAAAACCACAGTCAAAACCTCCCCGAGATGTATCTTCGACTTCGAAAGCTGCACGCATGATGCATAGGTAAGACCCGCCGATCCGTCGAGCTGGGTCGGGTCCCGTTCATACAGCCTTTGCCCTGCAACTTTCCGTGTCAACAGACACGAAGAAAATCCTGACGGACGTGTTAGGTACCCGCAAAGTGCTACAGGTCGGCTCAGTAAGTGATACGGATTTTGTTGCTGTTGTGCGTGGAGTTGATCCAATCTACTCGACGCTAGATTCGGTTCTTACGGTCTCGCATCATTGCTTGATCGGAAGTTCCTGTTGCTGCTGCTAGTACCGTGAAAGATTGGGCCGAAAACCTACGGATCATCTGGTTGATCCTTATTAGTAAGACCTCCGCGGCCTGAGTCGAACCTGACCAGCTTGTTCCGAATTCGAGTCCGGGGACTCGAACTTGATGTAGGCTAGTAAGGTTTTGCCCAGAAGCGCAGTTAACTGGTCCCGATCCGTCGAGTGTACCAGGCCTACTATGTCATCATCCCTAGGCAAAATAAGCAAAGCATCAGTCGACGTATTTCCAACTCGGCAGGCACAGTCGAGACAATCTCGACTAAAAAATACATAGCAAAATTCATGCAAAGCATCAGTCGACGTATTTCTGACTCGGCAGGCACAACCGAGACAATCTCGACTCAAAGATACGTAGCAAAACATAAGCAAAATGTCAGTCGACATACTTCCGACTAACATCCTCCTCCAGCAAAAGGCACCCAATAAAGCCTCGACTATGAGTCTCTGCCCGATTCTTCGAATTGACCAGACACTCGGGGGATACTCCCATCGGGAGCGCTGGACGCGCACCCGATGTACTACCGAGTCAAAAGCACCAAACAACGCAGCAAGGACGTGAAGACTGAGCCCAAGTTGAGCACCTCCTTGGACAGCGCAAATTTCATCGACTACTCCCATCGGGAGTGCACTCGCTGCCGGCTCGAGTGCTATGGATTTCTCAAAGTCAGGTTCTCTATAACCCGCATGGATTTCTCAAAGTCGAGTTCTCTATAACCCGCACGGATTTCTCAAAGTCGGACTCTCTATAGCCCGCACGGATTTCTCAAAGTCAGGTTCTCTATAACCCGCACAGATTTCTCAAAGTCGAGTTCTCTATAACCCGCACGGATTTCTCAAAGTCAGACTCTCTATAGCCCGCACGGATTTCTCAAAGTCAGGTTCTCTATAGTCCGCACCGGTTTTATCAAAGTCGGGTTCTCTATAGCCCGCATGGATTTCTCAAAGTCGGGTTCTCTATAGCCCGCACTGGATTTATCAAAGTCGGGTTCTCTATAACCCGCACCGGATTTCTCAAAGTCGGGTTTTCCTTACACCCGCATCTAATTTATTAATATTGGATTTCTTACACCTAAACTGGATTTCTCATAAATGATTCAACTCACAAAGCATGGATAATACAGTCATCACATGGTCATCAATGCACCCGACGCATCGACTACGCCTACTTGACATACTGTTATGAGTCTCTGCCCGACACTTCGAATCGACCAGACACTCGGGGGCTACTGACGGGGATGTACCCTTCGGGTCCCCTACTATTGGTATACCTGGTGCGGCCCAGACGAAAGCATACCCGGAGGCCCAAAGAAGCCCAAGAAGCTACAACTTGTAGTCCAAGACAACAACTCATCGTAAACCCTACCTGGCTCCCTTTATAAAGCCAGGCAGGGGCACCCCCATAGAGGAGACACAACACACAACTCGCATAGGCATAGAGATATCATATCTCACCACCATCATCGCCATTACGGCCACCATGCAACCTCATATCATTATAATCATATAAGCAGGAGTAGGTCTTTACCTCACAATGAGGGGCCAAACCTGGGTAAATCCCTGCTTGTCAGCCGTCCGAGACTACCAGCGCGCCATCTTCTCTCTCTATACGAAACCCTAGGTATCTCACCATGGGATTTGCCGTGGCAATCCCACATCACCTGCTGTGGCGGATAAGGGTGGAATGAAGACGCCCTTTCTTGGAACCTCATCAATCATCCTGACCTTGTATGTAATAGTAGAAGGAAGGTTTAGCCCATACGAACATATTTTGCAAAGTCTGTAATGGTTTGCTTCAATTGTAACCTAAATTTTGTTTCCACACATGTGATCCCACATTGTGCCCTTGTATATAAGGGTGGAGTGCAGGCCAAGCTCACATGGAAATCGTGCGAGACTGGTGTGGGTCGATTGAGTAGTATCTAAAATCTTATTTACATTTGCTCGTGTGGGCTCCGTACTTATGCCCTTCTATATAACGATGAAACGAAAGCTTAGCTCACATGAAAATTATGCAAGACTAATATGATTTGCTTATGTTTATTTTCTGGCATAACTCCATGACTTTTTTTTTGCTTAAACTCAAATAGAAGTAACTTATGATTCTTTCTAAAATTACTTGTTATCTTAACGTGTTTTCTTTCAAATCTATTCTGAGTTACCATATGCTTTATATGTTACCTGATTTACTTTAGGTCTTTATAGAGTTCATTATTTTTTCAAATCGTGTGTACTTCATAAATTGGTAAGATTTTGGTTCCAAGACAAATAAAAAATTGGTAATATTTCAGTTCCAAGAAATTTCAGATGTCCATTTTATTTTTATTGTTGGTTTTAAGTAAATATTGACTTGTTATCTGAAATCATTATTAACATATATTCAAAGCTACCTAGTTTCATGATGACTCTTTTTTTCTCGGCGAGTCTGTTACTGCATCCAATAGAGGAGTCAACAAGAGTGAAAGATCGAGATGCCATCTAGAGGGGCTGAATAGGAGTTTTAAAATCTATTACGGATTTAGCTTGAAAGAACGTGGAAAGAAATCATCGTTTAGTTTTCAATCACAAATCCTAAATATGCTAGGCTCAACTAAGTGCACCAACAACTTAAGCTAAAGCACAAGATATACATAACAAGTGATAAACAAGATATATATAACTTCAAGCATGAAGGCTATCACAATTCACAAGTAAGTAAACTTGGGTATAGAAATAACCGAGGTACACAGAGACGAAGATGTATCCCGATGTTCCCTTCCACGAAGAAACGTAGTCACCGTTGGAGAGGTGCGGGATACCACGAAGGACACTCGTACGCCACGAAGGCTCACCTTCTTCTCCAAGCCCCCCGCACAAAGAAATGGACCTTTTTATTATGGTTCGCTTTTCCTCCACTCTAGAGATGGCAAGCTCCACAACCACTTCACAATCTCCACGAAGGAGAGAAGACCTGGACCTCTTCACAATCTTCCACGAAGAGGTCATCAAAATCACAACCACCAAACCGTCTAGGAGGTCACCCTCCAAGAGTAACAAGCACACGGGCTCTCACTTGAACGAATCGAACCAGAGAGCTCAAAACTATGCAACAAATGCAAAGAAAGAACACAAGAGGTGCTCAAATCCTTCTCTCTAAAATTCCACCAAAGCAACAAGTGCTAGGGAGGAATAGGAGAGGAAGAACAATGGAGGAGGTCAACAAATGACTCCAATATCTAAATCCAAAGGATTTCCCTCACTTAGAAGGGGATTTGATTGGTGAAGTTTGAAGGGAATCGTAGGCAGAAAACAAAAAAAAATCCTAGAAACGATAACCATAAACTAGCCAAGATCTATTACTATGCAGATATACCATAACGGGGGGATCGATATACATACCCTTGTAGATCGAAAGCGGGGATTACGCTCCCGCACAAGCGTTGTTGATGAAGCGGACAACGCCGACCTCAAGGTCGTGTAGTGGAAGAAGACGTACTTCCAGTGCCACCCGTGTAGCACCTCGTAGCTCTACACACATACGGAGTTGACGATGACCTCCGAGTTCCAGATCCAGCGAAGCAGCGGCAGTGAAGACTTGGACCCAGCAGCACGGTGGTGTGCGTATGGTGGAGAAACTTCTCTCCTCGTACGCAGCTCCAGAAACGGAACCACGCTCAAGGTAGGAGAGAAGGAGAAGGAGGGATGAATTTCTAGGCAAGGGTGCACCCTATATAAAGGAGAGGGAGGGCATCCATCTTTGCTGGCCTGGCCATGTGGGACTATTCCCACATGGCCAGCCGCACCATGGTGGTGCGTCGGCCCTAGGTGGGCCCCATGTGGCCCACCTAGGCTGGCTAGCCCCTCTCCCCTTAAGGGCCAATTGGGTGTAAATGCCTTTAAAATTCGAATTTAATTAAATAAAAAATATATTTAATCATCAATTACACTAATTAATATTAAATATATATTATTTAATTTATCGAGCTCCGAAACTTATTCCGTTGCCCTCCGATCATCATCAGACATGTCCCGGAACACTTCCGATGTTCTCCTGAAGTTTCTCCTAATATCCAATCTTTATAAAACCGTCGCCTACCCTTAAGTGTGCCACCCTACGGTTCGGGATCACTCCAGACATGATCGAGACACGTTCTCCGATCAATGACTATCAACGGTGGCTGGATAACCGTGACAGTCCCTCTGCGTCCACGAATGTCTTTTTATCGTTTGAACCTTAGACGTCCAGTTCCAACCTTTTGCCTGACGATACTTAGATTGTCCTAGACTCGTTCTCCGGTATCACGATTACCGAGCTTGATCTCGTCACTTAACAATTCTATCTTTACTCGTCTGTGATATTACATCCACGTGACCTAGTCACATGCTTGCAAGCTCATTGATGTAATCTCACCGAGTGGGCCCAGAGTATACCCGAAATCCCGCTCTTGATCACTCGCCTCTCCCACTTCCTTCGGATACCCGAAAGGGTCACCTTTATTGTCACGCTAAATAAGACATGACGTTTGATGCAATCAAAGCACCTTCCAGAAGTAGCGATTAGATATGATCTCACGGTCAAAGGTATGAACACTATGTTTCTATATATCTTGGGTGTATGTCCATCATATCATTCACCTAATGACATGACTCCATTGTCAATTGACATAAATGTCCATGATCAGGAAATCTTGATCACCGGTTGCCCAATGGACTAGTTAAGAGGCTACTAGGGACCTGGTTGTTTACATACCACATGTGCATTAATGTTTCCGCTTAATATAGTTATAGCATGGTACAAAACATATTATGAACGATTGAGATATGACAAATAAAACATCTTTATTAATTGCCTCTAGGGCATATCTCCAACAGTCTCCCACTTGCACTAGAGTACAATTTAATCTAGTTTACAACTTGGTAAAAGCCTAACACCTATAGCATCTTGTGTTTATCATGCTTGTCTCGTGGAAGAGGTTTCGTCAGCGGATCTGCAACATTCAGATCCGTATATATTTTGCAAATCTTTACATCCCCTTCCTTGACATACTGTCTTATCACATGGAAGCGTCGGAAAATATGTTTGACGGTTGAGTGAGACCTTGGTCCCTTCACATTTGCAATGACGCATGTGTTGTCGCAGTAGAGGATCACAGGGTCTTGCGTGTTTGGGAACACTCCGAGCTCGATGACGAACTTCCTCAGCCAAACAGCTTCATTTGTGGCATCCGCATCAGCAATATACTCCGATTTCATTGTAGATTGGGCTACTATGGGTTGCTTCCCACTTCTCCAGCTCACAGCGCCTCCATTCACCGTAAACACATATCCTGTTTGAGATTTCGAGTCATCTGGATCTGTGCAGAAACTTGCACCAACGTAACCTCTTACGCCAAGTTCTCCTTCACAGCCTCCATAAACCAGAAACATTTCCTTGGTCCGGTTAAGATATTTCAGAATGTTCTTAACAGCTGTCCAATGATCTTTGCCAGGATTACTTTGGAATTTGCTCGTCAAACTAAGAGCCAATGCTACATCGGGTCGAGTACTTAACATGACATACATGATCAATCCTATGGCTGAAGCATAGCGAGTGCTGTTCACGGCAGCCTTATCATGAGCCGTTACTGGACACTGAGCCTGGCTCAATGTCTTACCCTTGACAACCGGCAAATGACCTTTCTTTGCCTTATGCATATCAAACTTCTTCAATATCTTATCAAGGTAAGTACTTTCACTTAACGCTAATAGGCGCCTCGATCTATCACGATAGATTTTAATACCTAATACGTATGCAGCTTCTCCTAAGTCCATCGAAATTTTACTGTTTAAATATTCCTTCACGCTATTCAGAAGTTCCACACTATCCCCAATTAGTAATATATCATCCACATATAGAACTAGGAATGCAACTGAGCTCCCACTCATTTTCTTATAAATGTGGGTCTCTTCTGCATTTTGGACAAATCCAAAACCTTTGATCACCTCATCGAAGCGAAGATTCCAGCTCTGAGATGCTTGCTTCAGTCCATAAATGGAACGCTAAAGCTTGCATACTTTGCCAGCATTCTCTGGATCGACAAAACCTTCCGGTTGTACCATATACAACTCTTCCTCAATGTTTCCATTTAGGAACGTTGTTTTGACATCCATCTGTCATATCTCATAATCATGATATGCAGCTGCTGCTAGCAAAACCCGAATAGACTTAAGCATCACTACCGGTGAAAATGTTTCATCGTAGTCAATTCCATGAATTTGTCGGAAACCTTTTGCAACAAGTCGAGCTTTGTAGACGGTCATGTTACCGTCAGCGTCAGTCTTTTTCTTAAAGATCCATTTATTCTCGACGGCCTTGCGCCCTTCGGGAATCTCCATCAAAGTCCATACTTTATTGTCATACGTGGATCCTATTTCGGATTTCATGGTCTTAAGCTATTTCTCGGACTCGGGTCCTTCCATCGCCTCTTTGTAACTCGTAGGTTCGTCTTGTTCAATTAACATGACGGTACAAACAAGATTGCCGTACCACTCAGGAGGGGTACGGGTTCTTCCAGACCTACGAGGTAAAATAGCTTCCTCGACATTTGCTCCCACTCCATCTATTATGGAGGACGGTTCAGGAACAGTTTCCGTTGCACCACTCGGAATTTCGATTTTAGGATCAACTATCTCATCGAGGTCTATTTTCCTCCCACTTACTCCTTTAGCGAGAAACTCTTTCTCGAGAAAGGTGTCGTTCTTCGCGACCAACGTTTTGCCCTCGGCTTGATTGTAGAAGGTATATCCTATGGTTTCTGTCACAACAGTGGAACATGGGGTTCCCCTGATGCTGCCAAAGTGGGTCCACAACCTAGGCCCACCAAGAAGATGGACAAGGCAAGAAGTCAAGACCGGCAGATTGGTCAGCCCATCTGCACCAAGGAGACCCGACAAGTTCGACATCGACAAGCTACGGCTAAGGACTGGGTGACCTTCCGGGGTCACCCGCCACCCGGTGAACAAGGCGGAGTACACGCGGGTCCAGGCGCTCGGCAAGAGGCCTGATGACGTGAAATCACATGTTCGTTGGGAGACCCCAAGAGGAAGGTATGAAGCAGTGCAGCAGCAAGTTTTTCCTCAGTATGAAACCAAGGTTATCGAACCAGTAGGAGTAGGAGCACTTCAGAAGGTTGTTGGTGGCGGAATATGGCACGGCGCAACACCAGGGAATCCGGCGACCGACGTGGAACCTGCGCACAACACAATCAAACTACTTTGCCCCAACGAAACAGGAAGGTTATCAATCTTCCTGGCTTGCTGTAACAAAGGATTAAACGTATGGTGTGGAAAATAATGTTTAATTGCAGAAAGTAAAAGAGAACAATTGTTTGCAGTTGGTGGTTTTATCAGTGTAAAAGAATGGACCGGGGTCCACAGTTCACTAGTGGTGTCTCTCCATAAAGATAAACGACATGTTGGGTAAACAAATTATAGTTGGGCAATTGATAAAATACTGAGCGCATGACAATGCATATATATGACAAGATGACTACCATGATATTTAATTGGGCATTACGACAAGATACATAGACCGTTATCCAACCGCATCTATGACTAATAATCCACCTTCAGGTTGACATCCGTGTTCCCCGTTGGTATTAAGTTGCAAGCAACGGATAATCACATTAAGTAATGTGCGTAATGTAAACAAGTACATATGACCGTGGACATAGCATTGTTAGGTTATCCCTAGTGGCAACAGCACATCCACAACCTTAGACGTTGCTGTCACTCACCCAGATTACTGGAGGCATGAACCCACTATCTAGCATAAATACCCCCTCTTGGAGTTACAAGCATCTACTTGGCCAAAGTATCTACTAGTAACGGAGAGCATGCAAGATCATAAATAACATGTAACATAGATTAATAATCAACTTGATCATAATATTCAATATTCATCGGATCCCAGCAAGCACAACATGTAGCATTACAATAAGATGATCTTGATCATGTTAGGCAGCTCACAAGATCTAAACATGATAGCATAAAGTTGAGAGACAACCATCTAGCTACTGCTATGGACCCGTAGTCCAAGGATGAACTACTCATGCATCACTCCGGAGGTAGGCATGGCGATGTAGAGCCCTCCGGTGATGATTCCCCTCTCCGGCAGGGTGCCGAGAAGAGCTTCAGAACCCTCCCGAGCTAGGGTTGACGACGGCGGCGCCTCTTGAACTTTTCGTGGAATATGACTCGGGTATTTAGGGTTTTCCAGACGGGAGGAATAAATAGGCGAAAGGGCGGCGTCGGAGGCCACCGAGGGGCCCACGCCACCCCTCGGCGCGGCAGGAGGTGGGGCCGCGCCGAGCCCAGGTGTGGCCGCCTCCTGGTGCTTCTCCGTCTCTCCTTTGGACTCCGTGGACGTGTCGGTGAAATAGGGACCTCCGTTGATTTTCGTCCAATTCCGAGAATATTTCCTTAACAGCTTTTCTGAAATACAAAAACAGCAGAAAACAGGAACTGGCACTGTGGCATCTTGTTAATAGGTTAGTCCCAGAAAATGTATAAAAATGATATGAAGTGTATGTAAAACATGTAACAATTGGTATAATATCAAAATGGAACATCAAAAATTATAGATACGTTTGCGACGTATCAAGGTCAGGCATGCCCCCGGGTCCTCCATCCGTACAGCTGACAGGATAAGCACGCCAGCTCGTGCTGGAAGCTTGTAGAAGACTTGGGCGCCAAGATGAAGGACGCGCCCCAATGACGTCGCCACTAGCGTGGTTGGTGGGGCGGACAGGCTTTGCCCGCCCCGCTTTTACCCAAGGATGGACGCCCGTGCCACCGGACCGAAGATACTTGGAGGAGAAAAGGCCACGTCTCCTCCTAAGACCACCGAGGGGTTCTCCCGCCTAAAACCCCTCACGCTCCTCGCCTGCCCTGTGGTATCCCCTTAGCCTATTAAAGGAGGACCAAGGCACCGAGGGAAGAAGGAGGGATTCCAGCTGAAGACTAGACTAGGGTTCAGAGGGTAGAGAGAGATGTGATCTCCCCAGGGCAGGATCTGCTCTTCGTCTACCTCCGGCTGGAACTCTGCCGGATTCAACCCTGAACACCCTTGTAAACCACACCATGATGAACATCGCAATCCAGACATGCAGGAGTAGGGCTTTTAGCCTCCGGGCGGCCTGAACCTGGGTAAAACTCCTTGTGTCTCTATGTTGTTTGCCTACTCGTCCCGGCGAAGAACTCATCGATCTCCTCCCGGCAGAGGCGTCTTCCAGCCTCCTTCGCGCCCCGTGCTAAACCTAAAATGGGGGTATCCTATAATCCCGGTGTCCGTGATCTGAGACATGACATCTGGCACGCCAGGTAGGGGGCGCAAGCGCTGGATTTGTCTTCTTCAACCTCAAGATCATCGTCAAGATCGGCGATAAGTTATTCGTCGCCTACGATAAGCTCTTCGTCATCAACTTCAAGATCTACGTCGAGCTCTTCTTCCGGCACAGGATCCGCGTCGAGCTCTTCGTCCGTGACAAGATCAGCATCTAGCTCCTCATCAGCAACGAGAGCCGCTTCGAACTCTCTCCTTCGACAAGAGTTACTATTTCCTCCGGACTAGGTGGGTGGTCGCCTCGTCAGCAAGCAAGAGACATGTCGGGAACTTGGGAGATCCTTGGTGAGCCAGCGAGTCAGTCAACTCGGAACAGCTGGGGGCTAGAGGAAGCTCTGGGTGCAGCCCGAGCGCTTCTCTCTTTCCCACCAGATCAGTGCAAGAACGATCCCCGTGCGAAGGCATGGATCGCTAGCTTGGAAAGCCTGTTGAACTACGCTCACCAATGCCATGCTCCCACGAGTTCTGCCCCGACCATCGACATCGGCGCCGTCACCCCTGCACCATCACCACCGGAGGAGGAGCAGCCCGAAGACCCCCATGGCAAGAGGCCCATGGAGCCACTCCATGAGGGCACTGGCCAGAGCTCCAGCCCCAGGCGACGCTCCCGGGAGGAGTTGGAGGGTCAGACAAGCCAGCACCTCAAGACATGCTGCACGCCGTGCCCGGCGACAGTCCTTGATCTCCATCGCCTTGAGCAAGAGACCAGGGAGACACTGCGCCACTACATCTGGAGGTTCAGGGGTGTCGTTAACCGCATTCCCCCGGAAGAACTCCGTGAGGTCTCCGTTATCGCCGTCTTCCACGTCAATGTCCGCAGCCTGAAAATGCGCCGGAAGCTGAGCTTTCATGCTGTGGACACCCTGGAGGACCTGTGGAAGATAGCTGACCGATGTGCACGAGGAGAGGAAGCTCTCAACCTTCCTCCCTGAAAGGCTCCATGAAACAAGTCACGCAATGTACCCGACGTAGCCACGCTACCGCAAGATGTACCCGGAAGTGTCAAGTTATCGTTCAATAACTCTTATGATCAATAAAAGCAAAGTTATCCTTGAACAAGTCTTCGTTGTGTAAAGCTATCTATTTTGCGGGAATAAAACATGTGTAAATCCGGGAATATGGCTCGACCGTCGAGCGAGCACTCATGGGGTATCGACTCTCCCGGGGGTAAAAAGCGGTGAGAAACCTGATACCTCCCGGGGACGTGCGTGCCAACAGAGTGAGAGGCCTTCTGGAAATCAGTAGGGCTTGTGAGTGCATTCCTGACCAGTCAGGGCCTCACGGGTAAGCTTACATCCCCAAAGGATCCCTCAGAAAGACGTGGAGACAGTAAAAACATGCTAAGACAAGTAAAAATACCCGCAAAGTAGAGTTGCAAAGCAAGTTCTAGCATATTACATCAAAGTTCTGGAACCAAAGCTTGAGATCTGACGCAAAGTTTGTTACATCTGGGGCACGAGGTGCTCGAATGTGTTGCAGGAAACCTAATGGCACGGGAACATCTTCATGGCAAGCGAGGTCGCAGAAGCATTTACCGCCTGAAGAGAGCCCTTGGAGGGGGACGAGGCCATGAAGTCCGGCATGACGACATCTAGGTTGGCCTCCCGGAACACCGCCATCACAGAAGCTGTCGTCTGCTTGCTCGCCTCGTGCTTATCACCAACAAGTTGGGCGACATCTTGTTCTTAAAGGTTCGGACGTCGGCAGCAACCTTCCTAATGAACTCCGCAACAGGAGGCAAGCTTTGGCAGTTCGGCTCCAACGCTGGGAGAGCAGTTCTCAGATTCAGCCGCTCCACCCACTTCGTGGCCTCTTGGCTGGCCTCCGCGATCATGGCAAGACCTTCCTGGTTGAAGCGGCGAAGCTCAGACAGCTCAGTTGATGCTTGGGAGTTGGCCTGGGTTAGCTTCTGGTTGTTTTCCTTCAACTCCGCAAGCTCATCATTCTGCGTTTTCAAAGATTCTTCCAGCCCAGATATCTTCGGCCATCCTTCTCAGCCTGCTCCTGCAAAGCACGAACAGACTCCTACTCCTGGTGGAGGGTTTTCTTGATATCTTCAGTGATCCGGTTGGCTTCCTCCTCCCTAAGCCGACAGTTCTCGATGTCCTTGTCCTTGGCCTCGAGCGCTTCCCGACAGCGATCCTCAGCGTCCTTCAGGCGTTGCTCAGTTTCTTGCTCTAGCTACAGTTTCTGGAGTTCTAAGGATTTGACCTTCTCGGCCAGCTCAGCCTCCTGGGTCACCAACTAATGTTCCCTCACGACAATGTCCTGCTCGCGTCGCTTGCTCTCAGCTTTTCGCTCAGCACTCTTCGTCTCAAGGGACCGCCATAGGCTGGAAATCTGGTTTGCAAGATGGTTAAGCTTGCCCATTCCCCTCTGGATCAGATCTTCAGCGCTTCCGATTGTCTCTACGATGGCTGCCTCGCGACCGTTGTATCCTCGTCTAGTTGGTGCATCTCACGGAGAATGGCGTCCAAGGCACTCTCTCCGCTGATGGTGATCCGGGGAGTAGCTTCTGGTGGGCTCCCCGGAGCAAGTGCGACCTTCGTGCGTCTGGCCACGAGGTCCTCTTTGATCCTCGTCAGCTCGGCAATCTCCTTGCAGGCTCCTGAGTCCGTGGAGAAGTTGGTGAAGGTTATCAGAGTTTGCCGGTCATCAACAAACTTCCAGCAAGTCGGGGGAAACCTCAAGGCCCGGCGCCCCGTCACGATGCGGGGCAGGGGCGGGATTCACGGTTTGCGTCCCCGCCACACAAGAACTGGGCGCACCCTTGGACACTTCTGATGTAGCCCAACCTACGGCTCCTACAATAAGTGGACCAATGACAAGAGCAAGAGTCAAAGCTATACATGATAAGGTGAATTCACTCCTATCTATATGTGACCTTGACACTTCCTTGAATGGCTTGCTACTTCATTCCGATACCTTGTGTGTGCTCAGCTATGATGGACTTGAAGACCCCTATGAAGACTCCCAAGGAAGCGCGGAAGATGGACAAGGGTCGAGCCAAGATGATGAGGAAGAAGAAGACAAGAAGGAAGAAGAAACCCCAGGAGGCGGTACTAGCCGGGTTAAGCGGTACTACCGCCCCTGGCCCAGTCAGCAAGGCCACAACCCACGCCGGCGGTACCACCAGCGGCACCGGTAGCGGTACCGGGGACGTGGGATGGGCGATCCCCACGTCGGCGGTGCTACCGCCCCAGCTACCGCCAAAATGGCACTTCGGACGTGACGTCCGGTACCGCCAGCGGCACCAGTAGCGGTACCAACTGGTACCGGCGACGTGGGAAGCAGCGACGCCTGCCCACACCAACGGTACCACCGGCTGACCCAGCGGTACTACCGCCAGTGCGGGCATGAGTTCGGGACAGGACCCGTGTAACCTTATCTTTTCGCCTCGTTTTGGATCTAGACTATAAATAGCACTCCTTGAACTAGATCTAGTGTTACTATGATTTGGGAACTAAAGTAGAGCCTTGCTCCTTCTTCTCAAAGTGTCTCTTTCCTCCTATGGAGATGAATCAAGCCTCCCATGTGGAGATGAACCAAGGCCTCCTCTTGAGGAGAAGATCCCTGCGTGGATACCAAGGCTCCGCTTGTAGTTGCGATTACTTGCTAATTTCTCTTTGAGTGGCTAGATTGGATTGGTTGGATTGACCAATTGGACAAACAATCCTAAGAGTAAGGTGTGCTTGGGAGAGGAGGATTGGGGGCTGCCACGGGGATTTGTTACCAATCGAGTCTTGCCGGGTTGCTACTTGCTATTTACCCTTGTGTGTTGATTTCCCCTCTTTGTGTTCTTCTTCACGCGTGTTCTTCGTGTTCATCTTCCCTCCACAAATCCGTGAAAATCGGGACCTACCCGCATCATATGGTATCAGAGCTCTAGGTTGACACGGATTTGATTTGTGTTTCCACCGAAATCCACCAAATTTTTCTTCGTTTTTGAGAAATTCGAAAATTTCCACCAAAAATAGCCTTGCCTTGATTCGAGCCGATCTGTCGATTCGTTGCGTTTTTGGTAGTTTTTGTCCATGGATCTGTTGCTTTAGGACCCCCTCCACCTTTGTTTGCGTTCCCTAGCCTTAATTTTGCCATTTCCCACGGATTCGAGGAAGTTTTGGAGCCCAAATCCCCAAAATCGAGTCAAATCGAGCAGATTCGGAGCAGCGGTACTACCGCCGGTTAAGCGGTACTACCGCCAGGGCCAATTTTTCAGAAATTTTTCTTTTCCTCGGTTCGTTTTGGCATTTCCTCTTTGGTTTGAGTCCTTTCTTGGTGTGCCCTACGTCTACGACATCGACAAGCTTCCGCAACGCATCATCAACGCCAAGCGACGACGCCACCAAGGACTCGACATTCCCCACCATCATTCCGTTGTGAGCCCTTCTTCCTTTCGCGCCTTGACCTATTGGACTAGCTCGGTGATATTGCGAGGCATTGCACGTGTTGAGTGTTTGTCTTCAAGTATTGGCGAGTGTGTATCGTTAGAGAGCTTGGCACTAGCAAAAGAGAAGGAATCATCGTCAAAAAGCAAAAAAAAAAAAGAGAAAAGAAAAGAATCAAGTGGTGCCAAGTTCATCTCTTGTAGGTTGCGACAAAGCTAAACCGCCAAAGTGAGTGTGAGTGTTAACTCTTGTGCAAATCCGTTGCCCACAAAAAGCAATTGAGCTAGCGTCCTTCTTGTGTTGGGTGACATTTGAGCACGTAGTCTTCGTTAGGTTGTCTATCTTCGAGTGCTCGCCCTTTGGTCGCCCAACCCCATTATTCGCTTTTTGTGTGTTTCTTCATCATTTGTGGTTGGAGTTTCTTTGGTAATTTGATCATTGTGGATTTTCTCTACCTTTGACAATATACTTGTCGCGGGTTTGCTTGTTTCGTTTGCCACTTCATACCTTCCTATCCTCATAAGTGTGTGGTTGGGTGTTAGAACCGGATACTCTCCTCTCAAGCCACATTTACTTGGGATATAGTTTGTCTTGGTTTTTCCTTACCACATATCTCACTTGATCTTGAGAAAATGTTTAGGGGAAGTACAAACGGAAGCTCAAGCTCGGATGAAAATCCATGGTGGAGTTCGCGGTGATCATGGCTATGTCACACAATCGGAGCTTGTTGGCATGCGACACTTTCTTCGTGATAACCTAGGACGCTACGAGCGCCGTCTTCAAAATCAAGAGAACACCTTCAACGACCGCATGCATGCTCAAGAAGCAAATATGGAGCGGTTGACCGAAGCTATCAACAACCTTGCGCGACAACGAGCTTCTTCACACTCAAGCCGTACAAGAAGCACCTCAAGGTCGACACAAGCACGTCATGGACGTCATGAACCTCGACAAGAACGTCAACATGATCCAAGGCGACGCCCATGAACGACCTCCTCCTCACGTTGAACAACCACATGATCTTCACGCGAACAATGCCAATGCGCATCAAGAACAACCTCACCAAAATGATGATCGTCGTGAACGCATACCATCACCACCACCGCAACAACGTGATCGTCATGACCCATTGGCTAATGACAATGGCGTTCCGGGTGCGAATGACTTTGGTGAACAAGGACGTCACCCTCGTCATCCTCCAAGGCCACGTCATCAAAACCATGACAATGCGAACAATGTCGACAACCCGTTCCTCAACAAGAGCTACCTCCTCAACATGCGCCTCGTCAAGAGCTTCCTCATGATCGTCACCAACACCAACGTTCCGAGTCAAGTGATAACGAGTCAAGCCAACACAATGGTGATGGACTCAATCGAAGGAGACGTGGACGTGCATTCCCACGTGGTGGCCAGTGACGACTATGATGACTTGACCAACGTCCGCTTTGACATACCCAAGTTCTACGGCACAAGTGATCCGGAAGCTTACTTCTCATGGGTACTCAAGGTTGACAAGATCTTCCGTGCAACGCTCGACAACAAGAAGGTTGCCTTAGCCTCGATGGAGTTTGAAGAGTATGCCTCTTGTGGTGGGAACAACTACAAGATGCTCGCGTCGCTAACCACCAACAACCAATTGACACTTGGGTTGAAATGAAAGAAACAATGTACAAGCGCTTCGTGCCAAGCCATTACACTAGAGACTTATACAAGAAGTTGCAAGAGTTGAAGCAAGGTTTGAAGTCGGTTGACGAGTACTACAAGGATGGAAATCTCCATGATGAGAGCCAATGTCAACGAGTACGAAGAGCAATCCATGGCTCGTTTCATGAATGGCCTCAACTATCCAATCAAGAAGATCGTGGAGTTCCAACCATATGCCTCTTTGGTAGAGCTAGTACATCAAGCTTCCAAGGCCGAGCGCCACGTGCTTGAAGAGCTCAAATACCTCAAGACAAAGGCATTCTACGCCAACAAGCCTTCTTCGTCAACTCCTACACCTTCACAAGCTCTTCCTCAAGCGAACACTCGAGGTCCTCCAAGAGTCTCTACTTCGACACCTCAAGCGCCTCAACCTTTCAAGAAAGTACCTCCCCTCCAAGGCGCCTCAAGGATCTTCGTCCGGCACAAGACTTTGCAATGCTACAAGTGCGGGACAAGGGCACAAATCTTTTGAGTGCACCAACAAGAAGGTCATGATCATCAATGACATGGGAGAGTATGAATCTATGAGTGAAGATGAGTACAATGCTTTGAACAAGGTCGCCACAATGCAAAGTGCTCAAGAAGAAGAAAGTGAGATATTGTGATGGCGACAACAACCCTTCCTTGGTTGTGGCAAGAGCTTAACCACCAATGTTCAAGTAGAAGAAGACCAAAGATGCAACTTGTTCAAACAAGAGCGGGAATCAATGGAAAGTCCATCAAGGTCATCATAGATGGTGGAAGTTGCCACAACCTAGCGAGCAAAGAACTTTGTGATAAGCTCAACTTGAAGTTCAAGAAGCACCCACATCCTTACCATGTGCAATGGTTGAGTGATACCGGAGCCGTCAAGATTCAACACATGGTGCAAGTGTCCTTCAAGATTGGAGCCTATGAAGATACGGTTGATTGTGATGTTGTGCCTATGAACGTTTGTCACTTACTCCTTGGGCGTCCATGGCAATTTGACAAGGGTGCTATGCATGATGGACGAACAAACTACTATAGCTTCAAGAACAACGACAAGACCTTCGTCCTTCGTCCCATGACACCAAGTCAAGTCATCGCCGACAACGCCAAGACTATTGCAAGGGCACAACAAGATCGTTCGTCTAGTGAGATGAGTGGTGAGCGAGAGACCCACCATAAAGTGAGTGAGAGCCACAAGCCAAATGAGTGTGACACTTCAAAGAGAGTTCCCACAAAACTTACACTATTTGCCACAAAGAGAGTGAGGGAGTTGAGAGAAACCCATCCACCCTCCACTATGTGCTCATATGCAAGGGTGAAGTTTCTATGACTAACACTTTCACAAACCTTCCTCCTTCTTTGTTGTCTCTTTTGAAGGACTTTGAAGATGTTTCCCTCAAGAGTGCCACCGGGACTACCTCCTCTACGCGGAATCGAGCACCGCATCGACCTTGTTCCCGGCGCACCGCTACCAAACCGCGCTCCTTACCGCACCAACCCCGAAGAGACAAAGGAGATCGAGCGGCAAATACAAGAACTTCTTGCCATGGGACATATCCGCGAGAGCTTGAGTCCGTGCGCCGTGCCCGTCATCTTGGTACCCAAGCACGACAACACTCTTCGCCTTTGCATGGATTGTCGCCCCATCAACGCCATAACCGTTCGGTATCGCCATCCTATCCCTCGACTTGATGATATGCTCGATGAGCTTTGTGGTTCCGCTATATTCTCCAAAATTGATCTTAAAAGTGGATATCACCAAATACGCATGTGTGAAGGTGATGAATGGAAGACCGCATTTAAAACTAAGCTTGGTCTTTATGAGTGGCTCGTCATGCCATTTGGTCTTTCCAATGCACCTTCTACTTTTATGCGTCTCATGAATCATGTTTTGCGTCCTTTCATTGGAAATTTGTTGTGGTATACTTTGACGACATCCTTATCTATAGCAAGTCTTTGGAAGAGCACACTTCTCATGTTGCTCAAGTTTTGTTGGTTCTTCGCAATGAAAAGCTTTATGCAATCTTTCTAAGTGCACTTTTGCCACCAACAAACTTGTTTTCTTGGGTTTTGTTGTTTCTTCGGATGGAGTTGAAGTGATGATGCAAGATACAAGCAATTCGGACTTGGCCTTTTCCGATCACTTGAGGAGTTGAGACGTTTTCTTGGTTTTGCCGGATTTTACCGCCGTTTCATCAAGGATTTTTCCACAATTGCTTGCCCCCTCCATGAACTTACAAAGAAGAATGTACCTTTCATTTGGGGCAATGCACATGATTTTGCTTTCAATGAGCTCAAACGGTTATTAACCGAAGCACCACTCCTTGCCCTTCCGGATTTCTCTAAGACATTTGAGATTGAATGCGATGCAAGTGGATTGGGCATTGGTGGAGTGCTTATGCAAAATGGTAGACCCATCGCACCATAGTGAGAAACTAGATGGAGCTCGCTTGAATTACCCCATTTATGACAAAGAGTTATTTGCTTTGGTTCGTGTTTTGGATGTGTGGCAACATTACCTTCGTCCTAAGGAATTTGTCATTCATTCCGACCATGAATCCTTGAAATATTTGAAAAGTCAAACAAATTTGAACAAAAGACATGCTAAGTGGGTTGAGTTCATTGAGTCTTTCACTTTGTAATCAAATACAAGAAAGGTAAAGACAATGTGGTCGCGGATGCTCTATCCCGCAAGGCCAACCTACTTACACGTCTTGACATTAGTGTCTTGGGTTTGGATGAGATTAAAGAGTTGTATGCTACCGATGCTTTCTTTGGAGACATTTTCGCTCAATGTTCGGAGCACAAAGGAATGGTGATTTCTATTTGCACAAAGGTTTCTTGTTTAAGGCTAAACAAACTATGTATACCCGAGTCTTCGCTTCGTTTGGTCCTTTTGAAGGAATCTCATGGAGGAACACTCATGGGTCACTTTGGTCGCGACTAGATGCTTCCATGCTCTCCAAACTACTATTGGCCAGAATGAAGCGTGACGTGGAACGACTAGTTCGACGATGTTCTACATGTCTCAAAGCTAAGTCTACTCTAAACTCTCATGGCTTATACACACCTTTGCCAATACCATATCACCCATGGTCCGACATTGCTATGGATTTTGTCTAGGATCACCCCAGCACTAAAACAAACAAGGATTCTATCTTTGTCGTCATTGATCGCTTCTCTAAATG